>CM032624.1:39333057-39542889 GCA_019097785.1 Fraxinus excelsior | reverse complement strand
TTTTATGGTGTTGGATTAGAACCCTATTAATCGTGCTACATTAATTCTAATTATAGAGCAGAATATCTAGTGGAAATAATTGATAAATTAACAAAGTTGTATCATGTAGACTTCGAATCATGATTTTGCTGAAGAAACTGTAGTTTATCCTTTGTAACGTTCCTTTATCATTGTCATTTTACTATTTTCTTGAGTTGGCCTTCTATGTTGTAGGCTTATCCCGGGGAAACATGAACATGGGATTTCATGTTGCTGCTTTTACACAGCAATGTTGTTATACAACGTTATTAAAGTATGAGAATTTCGAAGGAACGCTTATAATAAGGTATGATTTTGCTAAATTAAAGATTTGTACTTTCTTTTACACGTTTCTTGATTTTTTTTGTTAATAACGTATTCAAAAAAAAAAAAAAAAAAAAAAATTCGGGGGAACCCCCGTGGCCCCCCACCCCTTCACCTCTGGGACCCCCATAGTCCAACGGGTTGGCTCCGCTCCTAGTTACGCGGACACCTTGATGCCTTTCTCAAGATCTAAGTAGCTTTGTTAAAAAAATCATCTCGTGCGGATTCTCCAATCTCGATTTGAGCATACTCGTGCCATTTTTGATAGCATGATAAATAGAGGTCAAAAGAAGATCATGCTCAGCCCTATTTAGTGGTCATTTTTTTGGAAAAATATTGTTTTGAATAGTGATTTTTTGGAAAATATGTGGTTAAAAATTATGAATTTTTTTTGGGTCTACGTGTACAATATTTTATCGTGTGAATGTGATTAAAAATGAGTATATAGTAAAAAAAAATTAAAATTGAAAGAACGTGAGAAAAATATGGGCTTAATTACGCTCACTATTTCTAATGTGTTGTCAAATCAAATGCCACATTTTCTCAACATGTTATAGTTGACGGTTACCGAATTTTCCTAAAATGATCCAAATAGAACGTGGGCTGATAGAGGCAATAGTTATTTGGGCCCACTGTCTATATGTTGAACCAAGTCAACAAGAGCTTAAGTAGGCCGTGTCAATGGGGAAAGAGTGGCTTCGGGCAAATTTTGAAAGTTTCAAATACAAATACAAATTCTTTTCGCCCATATTCACTTTAGCAAGATAGACTCCTTCAAGTCATTATTCACATAAGAGAATTCTTTTTCAACATTTTTCAACATAGACGCCCAAATAATGGATTTTAGTAGTTTTTCTAGTCGCATTTTCACGATGGATTGAGTCGAAACTCATCAGAGTATTCTCAATGTAGGAAACAAACGCCGCGTAGGGCGTAGGCGATGCGACAACGCGGAGGGTTTCTAGGAATATTTCAAGTCTTGTGTTTTTTGGTTGTTATGGTGACAATGGCAATGGTTGTGAGGTGACTCGGCATTTGATTGGTGTCAGTGGGATGGGTATTTAGGTTATTTGGGTGGGGTGGGGTGGGGTGGGGTGTGGTGTGGACCAATTATTTGGTATCTGTGACCAACTATTTAATTAATTTGTTATTATTTAATTGTAACCAAAAATTTGATAATTTGTAATCAACTGATTTTATATATTATTACCTATAAATTTTTTGATTTGTGATCAATAAATAAATTATGACCTAAAAACTTTTAATTTATGACCAATTAATTAGATAATATGTGACCTATAAATATGTAACTATGACAATTAATTGTATAATTGTGGTTTTAATATATTTAATTAATAAAATATATTTAATTATTTAGTTATCACCTGATTTTTTGAAATTTAAATTTATTCTTTGAATTTTAAATAGATTTATACTATATACCTGAGCTATAATTTTTTTCCAATAAAGTTTCACCAAACTCGTGTGTTTGTATTAATTTAAATCAAATTAATAATTAATATTAATAACATATTCCATGGATCCTACAAATTTTCAACCACACATTTCATCAACTTTCATCAAAATCTACTAAAAGTTTCATTCTAATTCCCACCAAACATGGGCAAGAAATAATTAAAAAAAAAAAAATTTCACCAAATATGATAGTTTTTTTATATTTAATTCATTGTAGGCGACATGTTAATACTAACGAAAATAAAATTAATACAGAGTTAAATTTGAGTATAGCTTGACCTATAGCTAATGTTAAACACACATAAATTTATCCCATCCATAAATGAGAAAGACATTATAAAAGCTAAAAAATTATATACAAGACATAGTAGTCGAATTTCCTTGAGGGTTCTCCAAGGTTATTGACCTTTGGGTCACCAGGAAGTCATTTCGGGCATGAAAGCAATCTATCACTTTGGAACTCGCAACTTGGAGAAGGTTTCATAAATATATTAGGGTGTGTTTGATTTCCTCCATTTTTCATGGAAAATGGAAAACAATTTTCATTTTCCATGAATTTGGTTGTCTGATGGAAAAGTTTTGCTATGAAAAATATTTTTCATTTCAACCTCACACATGCACCAATGATTTGATATGGTGGGAAAATGAATTCTAGGTTGTGGCCAATTTTTTTATTTTTTATTTTTTTGCAATAAAAATAAATTTCATAACCAATTGTAAAAAAAAAAATCACTTTAATGGACAATTTTCATGCAAAACGAAGCCAAATGAATACTAAACTTTGATGAAAAAATGATTTTTTTAGGAAAAAAAATTTTCCTTTTTTTTTTTTTACTTTTTGGCAATGGAAACAAATTTATAACCAATTGTGGAAAAAAATATCATTTTAATGGATAATTTTCATATAAAACAAAGTTAAACGAACACAAAATTTAAAAAATTTTCGGGTGGAAAATTATACCAATCAAACACACTAAATTAACAATTCCCAGCAAAATAATTTCTAGATAATCACTTTTCCTGGAATTCATTTTCTTTCCACCCATTTTCCACCATTGCAATCAAACGAACCCTTACTATTCTCCATGAATATATCCAAAACCAAAAACATCCGACATATTCTCTTATACTAGAGTGAGAAAGGTGGTGCCTCCTCTCCAACCTCATTCTTATTTGTTAAATCATTTTCAGTTAACTACTTAACCAAATGTTTTTGCATTGTCTCTCTAGGGCAAAACTCAAGGTCAACCTGCTCCAACAATGCCACAAGAATGTGTTCATGCTATGAATATAAGGAAGAAATTGAGGTAAAAGAATCCGAAGGAGCATGAAGCAATGAGAGAAGATGCTAGTTTAGTTCAGCCGACAATGAATGACAGGAGCCCCTGGTAACAATCATGCGAAACCACTAGGCTAAAGTCTGAAGAACACAAATGCCTTAGTGATGGTGGGGAATGGCAGCTATGGAGTGTGGGTTGATTCTGGTTGCACAGTCACGTAGGTTAATTAGTTAACTATCAGGCAAGGATGTGGAGGCAACAGCTATTAAAGAGGATGGTAGTTCGTGCACAGTTCTGAATTTCAATGGAAGAATTAATGTGACTCTTTTTTACTGCTACAATGCCTTTAAAGCCTTCAGACGTGAAAAGACCAAGATAAACACGATATTAAACTCGAGATACAAAATAATCTCAAATAGATAGAAAGTAAAACTTGCAAAAATGAAAAGATCGAACACAAAGAATTTTTTGGTTGAAACCTCAGAGGTTCGACGACCACTTCTAATGCCTACTCTCCCGTTGAGCATCCAATAAATTAGATATATGCTCGGATGCATTAAATTAATAGCCCAAAATGGAAGTTACGTGTTGACATATAAAAATGCCGCCCAATTAAATGGCACAAGGAATGAAGGGACCATATAAAGGGCCCAGGACGGGGTAATGTAGCAAATGTCCAATCATCGCCCAAGCTTGGATGATTATGATGCTTTATTCAGGGCAACAGTGTCATCATCGCCCAAGGTTGTGAGACACCCAAGACCAGGGCGATTTTTTGTTGTAAGCAATGGTTATTGAAGCAGTTAATGGGCAATCTCATCACGTCACACGATCCAAGAATCTCAGTTTCAAGCGGTTAAGTAGTGGAAGTAATGATAGCAGTTAAAATGGAAGTTCCATAACAAGTCAGCCACGATAAAGAATGTGGGAAGTTATAGGACGACAAGCAGTTTCAAGCGATTTCCAAACAACAACCGTCAGAGGAATATAAAAGAGAAGATAAGACATAGAAGAATGGACCCCCGAATCAAACATTCTCGAATAGAGAGTATGTAATTTTCATTTCCTTTACTTTTATCGTATTTAACTTTCAATTGTTCTGTGTGTTTGCGCTTCTTGGAGGCATGAGGTTTGTTCTTCACACAATCGTCTGAACCCCTTTTTAATTGTTAGCGATGCCCAACTTTCTGCGTGAAATGATTTGGCATGCCCGGTAGGACGGTTTGGTGTTTGAAGATACAAAAAGTGAAAGCAATACGTTTCATAAAAACTCTGATAAAGAGCCAGCAAGCCATGGTGTCACGGGCTGCAACTTTGCTTAAGCCCCGTGATCCTATCGCAACCGTAGTTTGCCCAACTTCGGCCACATAATGTAAATAATTTATTTAAATAGATGGAAATTAGAAATTTTTATTATGATTCTTCGGCCAAAAGACGTCTGCTCTCGTCAGTTGGATTTTTGTTCCGAAGTCTATTATAGGGGGTATTAGTCTTTCAAACATTTTCAAGCTTTCTAGTGTTCGCCCCATGCACTAGCCAAATTTTCTACTTTCGTCTATGGTAATGTTCAACTTTCTAGCAATCAATGATCAAGCTTATTTCAATGCATTTCAATTTCATGTTGTAAGCTTTTTTTAAATTGTGATCAAATTTACTTTCGTTCCGAAACGATCGAGAGAAAGCGGGAGGTAATCTAGCGGAGCGGACTACTGCCGCACGGTGTTCCTTTTCTGTACTGAGAAAAGGTAACCCGTGAAAGTTGGTATCAGAGCTGCGGCTCAAGATCTCGATAAGAAAGTTATGGAAATTGATCCAAATTCCTCGAACACCACAGAAGTGGTAGATGTTCAAAAGAAGAATATCAAACAGCGTTTGGAGGTGCTTGAGGTAACAAACACTAGGTTGTGTTTTGTCATGAAGATTTGATAGTGTTAGAGGTCAATTGGATGAAGAAAGGATTCAAAGGGATGAAATATGGCCAAGACATTTTCACATATCAACTTTCAAGTTGAAAAGTTTTGCATCGATTTTCAGTCTCATATTGAGACCAATTTTGGACATGGTAAGCGATCTAATTTGAATATGGTCTCTGAATCAAACTTTTAGCCCTTTGAATTAGGTTTACAACGCATCTTGAATCGCTTCAATCAGATATCGAAAGAAGAAGTTATGGCCAAAATACTGAAAACTATTCGGAGGAAGTTTCGTAAAACCATGCGGCCGCACATTTGCAAGGCTAAAGGCCTAATGTACATTAATGTAAAGATCAATGGAAAGCCTATCGGGGCTATGGTGGATACCGGTGCTATACACAACTACCTCGCAAGTAGGGGTGGGCAAAAACCCACCCAACCCGATCAACCCGCCCAACCCAACCCAACCCAATCGGGTTGGGTCGGTTTTTTCCATTTTTTTCTTGGGTTGGGTTGGGTGGCAAGGTTAAGTTGGTTGGGTTGGGTTGGGTTGTGGGTTAACACATCCAACCCGACAAAAACCACCCAACCCGACCCACTAATTAAAAAACTAAAAAACTTTACCAAACTAAAATAGAATAAAGGTGAGAGACCCGGTAAAAAAAAAGTGAGAGACAAAAAAAAAAAATACTAACATATCTTCCATCATCTCTCTCACGCGGCGGGCGTCGTCTCACCAAATCATCAACATTGGTTGTGATTTTGGATGAGATCTATCTTCCAATCCATCTTTCTTTAACGCAATATCTTAATGTTGCTTTAAATTTAGTACTTTGGTGGCTTTAATGTTTGTTCATAGGTCGTCCCAACTCCCAACCTAACCCGACCAACCCAACCCAACCCGACCAACATTTGGTTGGGTTGGGTTGGGTTGAATTTATGTCAAACCGACCATGTTGGGTTGGGTATGGGTTGGGGGAAAAACCGACCCAACCCAACCCACGCCCACCCCTACTCGCAAGTTTCGAAGTAGAGCGGCTCAGACTTATTCTGGAAAGAGGTAAGGGGAAGGTCAAAGCAATCAACTCCGCTGCTCAACCAATAGCGAGAATAGCAAAATCTGTGCCGATCAAAGTAGGTCCCTTTGAAAGAAGGACAAATTTGTCGGCAGTTCAAATTGATGATTTCAAGCTCATTCTGGGATTGGAATATCTTCGGGATACAAAGACAGTAGTGTTGCCGCATTCTGACTCATTAATAATGATGGGTAGGAAACCATTCATTATCACCACATAGGTTGGGAAAACTGGCGAGAATGGCATCTCAACCATGCAATTCAGTAAAAGTTTCAAGAGGAACGAACCCTCATTCTTGTGCTCTCTTCGAATAGAGGATATCGAAGAAACAACTGGCTCTATTCCAAAGCCTAAGAAAATTGAAGACGGCTTGTCGAATGAGTTATCAAGGAAATTGCCACCAAGGAGGGTAATTGATCGCGAGATTGAACTTATTCCGGGTGCCAAACCTCTCGCAAAGGCACCATACTGTATGCCTTAGCCGGAGCTTGAAGAGCTTCGGAAACAAGTGGGAGAAGTGTGGGAAGTGGGACTATCGTGGAGTACACTTATGCACTACTACAACGTGCATACTACTGGCCTCAAAGGCGGGACGACATTGCCAGTTATGAGAAATATGTGACAGATCATCAGGAAAAGACAAGCTTACTGGAGTCTCCTTCCATCCCGAATAGATCAGTCGAGAGTGGATCGATAAACTACATTGGTAGATTGTCAAGAATTGGAGACTTTGACACTATCATCATCGGGGTGGACCGATTATCTAGAGATGAAACTTTCATCACAGCTCCCAAAGCTGAAGAGACAGCTCAACTCTTTTTCGAACATATTGTCATATACTGGGAACCGCCTATCGTCAATGATCGAAATTCTCGATTTACTGGCACATCCTGGACAGAGTTGCTCAAACATCTTGGTTCAGCTTTGAGCATGAATTCTAGTTTTCACCCACAATCATACGGATAGACAGAGCGCTTCAATTCCATGTTAGAAGACTATTTTCTGTACTTTATATCTGCTTCGCATGAAATTTGGGTGCAACTTACGGATGTGGCTCGAATGTATTTCAATGCTCAAAAGAGCTCTTCTTCCAATAAGAGTCCTTTTGAAATTATTATCGGCCAACAACCGTTACTCCTCCATACTGCAGATACCGATCAGAAATAGTACAAAAAGTCTGTAGATTTGAAACAACCAGTGTTTACAGTGAGAAGATCAGAAATGAAAGTTGTTGAAAAGATTCTTGGCTACCAAACTACTCGAGCTTCTAAGAAATATTTTCAAGAGTACTTGCTCAAATGGTGTAGATACAACAGCAAAAGAATACTCAATGACTCTGAGGACATCGCCAAAACAAATGGGGGAGAATGTCACGGGCTGCAGCTTTGCTTAAGCTCTGTCATCCTATCGTAGCCATAGTTTGCACATTGTAAATAATTTATTTAAATAGATAGAACTTAGAAAATTTTAGTGTGATTCTTCGGCCAAAACACGTCTACTCCCGTCAGTTGGGTTTTTGTTCCGAAATCTATTATAAGAGGGTATTAGTCTTTCAAAAAAATTCAAGTTTTCTAGTGTTCGCCCCATGTACTAGCAATTGCAATTTTCTGCTTTCGTCTATTGTAATATTTAGCTTTCTAGCAGTCAATGATCAAGTTTATTTCAATGCATTTCAATTTCATGTTGTAAACTTTCTTTAAATTGTGATCAAATTTACTTTCGTCTCGAAATGACCAAGAGAAGGCGAAAGGTAGTCTAGTGGAGCAGACTACTGTTGCACGGTATTCCCTTTCTGTGCTAAAAAAAGGTAACCTGTGAAACAGGGACTTGTCCAGTCTGTGATTAAACGATACGAAGAGCAACAAAACTTTCTAGGAACTTATGGACAGAGTCAAAGTCGTTACGAACCAATGACGGAGTTGAGTCATTGGACCATGCACGCATTACTAAGTGAACTCACACAAGACATCTTTGAGCATGTAAACTTACGAAATGTTCATAACATGGAAAGATTTATTCCAAGTGGAAATGCACATTATGACAACATGGCCAAACAACTAAACAAGTTGAACGAAATCATGAATAAGTTAGTGGGCCAAATTTGTCAACCAGTTATGCCAAGTATAGGGAATTACTTTAAAGCTAGAACGATTGCAAGTCATAATTCCCTAGTCTTAAGTCCCAATCAAGGAATAGAACCACCATTTGGACCATCTACTTCAAACCAGGGAGTGGTGGAATGGCTAACTTAAATATCGGTAACGGAACATCAAACTTAGGGGGTAACCCAAACGCAAGAGATAATGTACACACCAATGGACACAATACTTTACGTGTTAATGATGGCATGAATACTCAAGTTAATGGTAATAATGGTTTAAATAATGGCATCCCTGCTGCAAACCAAGTACCAA
This sequence comes from Fraxinus excelsior, assembly GCA_019097785.1. Lineage (NCBI taxonomy): Eukaryota > Viridiplantae > Streptophyta > Magnoliopsida > Lamiales > Oleaceae > Fraxinus > Fraxinus excelsior. The sequence continues at coordinate 39,534,388 of CM032624.1, read as the reverse complement.
ACATTAGGCCTCAAGTGATCCCACCAATCAATCAACCTATAGGAGTCCCATATGATCCAACGTCATGTTGAGAAACCAAATTACAGAAATAATACAAGATCAAATGGCTTTTGGAATGTGTCCTTTTACCAGATCTACTTACACGAAGCCATATGCTAATTGGGTAGATCAAGTGTATCCCTGGCCTAGAGGGTATAAGGTACCAAAATTCTCATTATTTATCGGCCTAGGAGAAGTTTCTACCTTGGAACATATAAGGCGATTCACACTACAATGTGGTGAAGTAATTGATTACCATAAGATGAGATTGTTCCCTAGTTCGTTAACAGGGATAGCCTTTTCATGGTTCATTAAATTGCTAGCAAATTCTATCCAAACATGGCAGTAATTGGAACATTTGTTTCTCGACTAGTATTATAAAACTGAATCTGAAGTTACCCTGGCCGATTTGGTGAATTTACATACTCTGCCAAATGAATGGGCAGAAAGCTTATTCTAGAGGTTTAAAATAGTTAGGAGTAAGTGTTTCATGCCTTTGCCTAAAAAAGAATTCGTTAGAATTGCTCAAAGATGCCTAAGTTTTGATTTAAAAAAGAAATTCCAAGACAGGGAATTTTTTTATCTCTTTCAGTTGAGTGCCAACGTAATTAGGTATGAACGTTTGGTAAGAGAAGATGAACAAATGAAAAACTCTAATTAAAGACTTATTATAGAGACCCAAACTTTGATATTTATGCTGTTTATGATGAACATTACGATCAGACTGAAATATGCCTGACCAAATTAGTTAAAGAAGATGCATATGTTTGTCCTATGATGGCCAAATAAAAAATTTCAGAGAAGAATGAGCATATGAAAGATGTAAAAAAAAGGCTAGGGTGTTCTCATTTGATGTGACCAAGGTTGACCTTATATTTGATAAGTTGTATAAGGATAAACAAATAAAGTTGAGCGATAAGCATAAGTTGCCAGACCCTGAACAAATTAAGGGTAAAAAATATTGTAAATGACACAATGAATGGTCACATATTACTAATAATTGTCTGGTTTTTCGTCATGTATTACAGTATGCCCTTGAGTCGGGACGAATCACGTTCGAAGCTAAAAAGAAAATGACAGTGGATGAAAATCATTTTCCACAACCACTTGAGGTGAATATGGTGACGTCCTGGTTCAAAGGAAAGTTGCCAAAATTCAAGTTAGTCATAGATGACAGAGAACAGGATTCCCGATCACATTCCAGCGTCTTTGAATGAATCAAAAGAAAAGGGATCTAGAAAGGATAAGGGTATGTTGTACGTTAGATGCAATAGAGAAATAAAGGTGAATGTGGACAAACCAGGAATGCGGCAACATCACCATCGTCCTAACATTGCTCCAGATTTCCAATCTGGTGGAGAACAGAGCATGCCATTTTATGGGAGACAGCCATTTGAAGTGTAGTTCAGGCCAATAAACAGCGGGAGAACATTCATACCACATCATGGCCAACCAAATGTATGGCATTCCTTCCAATACAATGCGGGAAGAGTTGTACCCTTTAACGAAATGACCAAAACCCAACAAATGCGTTTTCAACGGAACTATGAACGGATGATGAGGCAACATGAGGGATCATCACAACCTAAGGCGCCTAAATTGTTTAAGATGGCTAACCAAAATGTCCTAAAGGGCGATAAAGAGGCTAGTATGGGCGAATCAGTTGAAGAATTACCAGAAAGTTCTTCTGGAAGATCAAAGTTCGAACGTGGGAAGAAGCTTGAAGATGAAGAGGATCCAGAGCGATCCCTCACCATTCAATTTGGTACCTTACCTCTTATTGTGGCTAACAATTATCTACTAGCCAATGAGTTCAAAAGCAAACAGGATAAAGAGAAGGAAAAACAAACGAGTGAAGAAGAAGCATGTGTACTGGAATGTGAAGAAGGCCAAACATCTCAGCCAATGCATGGTGAAGAAGTGGATGACGACATGACCGATATAGAAGAAGAAATTGAATTAGAAGCAGAGACAAAAAGAAGAGGAGTGTCGCGCAACACATTGTTGAAACAGCTGCATCAAGAAGGTGTCCGCGAGGTGGATCTATTGGGCAAACCATTTTGGCGTCCCTTTAACTTTTATGTACTATATGGAACGCTATAAATAAATGTGAGGGTGCCTTGTACTGAGAAATATGGGTCACCTCCCAGAATACTGCCCCTTCTACGAGTTGGATAACAAAAGAAGAAACATTGGAAGAAAGTAAGGGGGAGTCCAAGAAGCTGAGACCCAAAGTGAAGTATTGCACGTGGACTTGTCGCACATGAACCAACCAGCAGAGGATAAATAGGAAGTGGAGATAGATGCAGCTAAGAAAGTCATCTTCAAGAGACCAACTATGAAGTTAACTAAGCATTTGAGGTTATTGTATGTAAAAGCCTTAGTTAATGACATTCCTGTGACGAAAGTACTCATTGATAACGGGGCAGCCATCAACACCATCCCGTCCAAAATGATGAGGAAACTTTCAAAGGCAAAAAGCGACATGATCTCAACAGAAGTCATCCTTACAAACTTCAATTGAGGAGTAACCTCAGTTAAATGGGTTATGCTACTGGATATAACTGTGGGAACAACTACTAGGACCACAGTCTTTTTTGTAATTGATGGTCCAACCAGTTACAATGTATTACTAGGAAGAGATTGGATTCATGGAAGTCATTGCATACCTTCATTGCTCCATCAATGCCTAGTCTTCTGGAACGACAAAGGCGAAGCAGAAGTAGTGCAGACAGACCACACGCCGTTCGTTGCAGAAGCAAATGCAGTGGAGAGGTTTATGTACGAAGGAAATTATGGACCTGTTAGAGTAGTGTAGGATAGAGAACAAACTCAGATCGTTGCGCGGAGTGAAGAACCATTTTCGATAGACGCACTTAATGAAATTTTCAATCAAATGAGGCCAAACATGGTGGTCCTTGAAGAGCCAGTAATTGGCAAAAAGGAAACCAATGAAGTCGAATGAATTATCATTGGCAAGAAGATATGGCCGATATTCAGGCCTTCAAAGCCAAATTAATGGGTTTCAATAAAGAATGTGAGGAAAGGACAAAAGATGAAGCGGTACTGGAAACATTAAGGCACAAATTAGCAGTACTCGAGTTGGAGCAAAATATTGGCCGAGAGATCAATAATGTGGATTGTTTGGAAGATGAAACATCTCCAAAGAACTCTAATGGAGAAGTAATAGGAATAGCAAAGCCAAGGCATGCTCAATCACAAGATCCTTTGATAAATGTCAACATTGGTGACGAAGGGGGGAGGGGGGGATCGTCCAACGTTTGTCAGCCAGATGCTCGACCAAGAGATAAGTGTTAAGTTAATCGCTTTATTAAAAGAATATAAAGACTGCTTTACTTGGGAATATGAACACTTGCCTGGTTTAGATAAAAAGTCTAGTTGAACATAGGTTGCCAATTAAACCAAACTTTAAGCCTCATAAACTACCTCCTAGGTGTTTTGCCCCTAATGTATTGCCTGAAGTAAAGAAAGGGATGGAACGATTATTAAAATCAGGCTTTATCAGAACAGCTAGGTATGTTAAATGGTTGTCTAATATCGTATCTGTGCTAAAAAAGAATGGTAATATTAGGGTGTTCATAGATCTTAGAAACTTAAACTTAGCAACGTCCAAAGATGAGTATCCAATGCATACGGTATATTCTTTAGTAGATTCGACTGTTGGGCATGTAATATACTCTTTCATGGATGGATACTCAGTTTATAACCAGATCTACATAGCTGAAGAAGACGTACATAAAACTACCTTTAGGTGCCCTGAATCTTTAGGATGCTTTGAATGAGTAGTTATGCATTTTGGCCTAAAAAATGCAGGGACAACTTATCAAAGAGCAATGAACTTAATCTTTTGACATGATAGGCCAATTTGTTGAAGTGTATATAGATAACATAGTGGTCAAATCTATTAAAGAGGAAGACCATTTCAAACAACTAAAACGTTCATTTGAACGAATGAGGCAATACAAGCTGAAATTGAACCCTTTAAAGTGTGCATTTGGTGTTAATGTAGGAAATTTCCTTGGATTTTTAGTACACAAAAGAGGGATCGAACTCGACAAAAATAAAGTAAAGGCCATTCTAGAGGCTAAACCACCTAATAATAAAAAAGAACTGCAAAGGTTCTTAGGATAAATAAACATTTTGAGACGTTTTATCTCTAATTGTGCATGACGAACTAAAGCTTTTTCGTCTCTCTTAAAGCTGAAAAAACATGACAAATTCATTTGAAATGAAAAACATCAAAAGACTTTTGATAGCCTGAAAGTATATTTGTCAAGTCTACCAGAGTTGGTATCACCTATCGAAGGACGGCCAATGAAAGTGTACATATCGGCAGAACAAGAATCAATAGTCGGAATGGTCACGCAAGAAGACCAGCTTGGTGAAGAAAGAGTGATCTATTATTTGAGTAAGTAGTTAACAAAGTGTGAATGTAATTATTTTGATGTTGAAAAATTATGTCTTACTTTATATTTCACATGTACAAAATTAAGGGCTTCTTTATGGCATGTGACTGTCTATTTGATTTTTCATATTAATTTAGTTAAGTATATGTTTTCTCACCTTATTTCGCATCAAAGGATAGGCCTTTGGACATTGGCATTATCAGAATTCGAAATACAATACATATCCCAAAAGGTAATAAAAAATCAAGCATTGGCTACCTTTTTTGCCGATCATCCATGCCTCGATATGCCTAAAGAAATTGAACTAGAAGTAGATTCATTTGAATTAAAACATTAGGTTCTATACTTCGATGGATCAAAAAACTTCTAGAGGGGTAGGGGTAGAAATAGTTTTAATAAATTCTCTAAGGGTTTGTTATAAATTTGCTTTCACTTTGGATAGAATATGTACTAACAATCAGGCTGAATATGAAGCTTTGATTGTAGGACTAGAATTGTTATTAGAATTGGGAGTAAATAATGTAATCGTTAGGGGTGATTACCAATTAGTAATTTACCAGTTGATTGGTGATTTAAAATGCCAAAGCGACTCTGTCATAAATCAATACGAAATCACCCAAGAATTATTAGAGGAATTTGATCAAGTAGAGCTTCAATACATTAGCAAGATATATAACGATTTGACAAATGAATTAGCCCAAATGGCTTCGGGTTACTCAAATGTACTAAATGTAGAATTCACTTGCGAATATGAGGTAATCTTGCCTGCGGTACAACGAAGGGCAAAAATGATCAATGTCCACTGCATACAAGATGGGGATAAAATGGGTTGGAGGGAGGAAATAAGAAGATTTTTAAAAGAACCTAACAAAGGAGGAAATAGGAAAATGAAGCTACGCTCATTGAACTACGCACTAATAGACGAAGAGTTATTCAAGAAACGTCCAGACGGTGTGTTATTAAAATGTGTAAGTTTGGAAGAAGCCAAAGTAATCATGGTTGAAGTGCATAAAAGGATACGTGGAGCCCACCAGGCTGGCCAAAAAATGAGGTGGTTGATTATTAGGAGTGGATAATTTTGGCCCAAGATGGGAGAATCATGCGTTCAATACGCAAAGAGTTGTGTGGCATGTCAAAAGTATGGCCCAATACAAAGAGCGCCACAAAGAGAAATGACACCTATTATTAAGCCTAGACCGTTTAAGGGTTGGGCGATAGATTTGATAGGAAAAATTTATCTCCCATCGTCCAAGCAACATACGTTTATAATAGTTGCAACGGATTTCTTTACTAAATGGGTGGAAGCAATACCTCTAAAAGAGATTTCTTAGAAGAGCATTATAGACTTCATTCGTGATCACATCATTTATAGATTTGGTATACCCCAAACTCTAATGATGGATCACGATACATCTTTAAATGGAGGTCAAGTGAAGGAATTCTTGAGCAAATTTGAAGTCAAATTAGTAAACTTCACACCTTATTATGCTCAGTCTAATGGACAAGCAGAATCTTCTAATAAGACTTTGAAAAATATCATAAGAAAGATAATAGATGGAAATGCTAGAAATTGGCATGAATGCTTAGATAAAGCTTTATGGGCATACATGACATCACCACGCTTAAGTACCAAAGTAACTCATTTTCAGCTTACTTATGAACAAGAAGTGGTGTTGCCTATGAAAATTAATATGCAGTCAATTAGAGTGAGCTTGCAAAATAATTTAAGTGATGGTGATTATACAGAATCATTATCCCAAAGTTTGTTATAATTGGATGAGTTGAAATTAGACGTCCTAGATAGACTGTATGTTCAAAAATGAAAGATGACTAAGTTTTATAACAAAAAAGTCATAGTCAAGTCTTTTAGGTTGAACGATTTGGTGTGGAAAATAATACTCCCTTTGGATAACAAAGATCCAAAGTACGGCAAATGGTCGCCCAATTGGAAATGACCATATATGGTGAAAAGCGTATTGCCTAATGGAGCTTACCACTTGGAGGATTTAGACGGTACAAAGCATGTAAGATTCATTAATGATAAATACTTAAAAAAATATGTTCCTTCCATATGGGAAAGTGGACAAATATAGACACACACCATATTATCAAAGTGAATAAAATTGAAGGATCACGTTCATATAAGAAAAGAGTAAACTTTCATTATCAAAAATTCATTACAAATTAAGGAATACAAAAGTACAAATGGCATACAAGCCGCAATTGGAAGTAAGCTACTGTATTGTTCCTATCAACTACTCTTTCTCCTATCAAGTACTAAGTGAAAATTGGCCTTCGGTGCCTTCCTAAATATAATGCTGCAATGTTTTTTGCAAATCAAGAGAGACAAAATAATCAAAATACAATTAACCGCAATTTGAAGCAGGCTATAATTGTTTCCGTATCAACTACAACGGAAAAAGGCAAACTAGTCTTCATTGCCTTCCTAAATGCATCGCTGCAATGATAGGTAGAGAGGCTGAGAAGCACTCTCAACAAGCAATTGAAGTTGAGAAGCACTCTTAGAAAGCAATTAGGGCCAAGAAGCACTCTCAGCAAGGGCGCTGAGAAGACCTTTGAGAAGAACTCTCACCAAGGGCGCTGAGAAAACATTTGAGAAGCACTCTCAGCAAGGGTGCTGAGAAGACCTTCATTAGCCAAAGAAAATTTCCTATACCTCCCATACCAAAGTACATATCAAGGATAGATAGCAAACTTGAGAAAAGAAAGAGTCATTTCAATCGGAAAAAGAAGCAGTCAATTTCTTGGATATAGAAGACCCATCAGTCAAGTGTTGCCAAAAGATAGCAAGAAAGTGATGGTGAATATGTAACCAACACGCAGCTTTATAGAGGTTGGAAAGCAAAGAGATAGAATGCGAATAGACAGATGTGCAATAATTGAAGTTGAAGGTCCAAATTCTGAAGAGATGCCAGAAAGTCAAGAGACTTATTCTGTGTAAAGGTGCACTAAAAGAAATGCACGAGGATGGGGTACGAGGTTAGTAATTAAGTTTGGAAAATATTGACGATCACAGAGTATGTCAACTATGCTATTCCATGGTCCATATGAAAAATTGTCACACAAGTGAGGGAAAGATTACTTCATTAATAAAAAGTGGCTGCCATTACAAGTTTTAGCCAATTGGGGCTACCATTCACAATTACAAGGACAAAACATAGGACGAATACGTCCTATATATAAAAGAATGTTAATACTTTACAATTTGCCCCACATAGATCGCATCTGCTCCTTAAGTTTTCCTAACTCGTCGCTCTGCTCATTAGCTGCATTGGATAGTTCAATTACATAATCTTCATCAACCTCCAGCTTTGTATAACGTTCAATCAAAGGCTTGTGTCGCTCGACCACTTAAGCAGCAGCATACTTTTTAGCAGCCACCTAGCCCTGCAGTTATCCATCCTTGCCTGAAGCTCTTTCATCTCTGCAGCCAACTTTATCATCAAAGAATCTTCAATCATAACCTCAGAAGAGATGTCGTTCAACTAAACCTTAGCCTCCTCAAGTTCTTGAAACAAAGACTTTTTTTTGTTTGAGGTATGAAGATACTGAACCTGTTCTGTTTTCAGCTTGACATTTCTGGCCATCAAGGAACTAATTTCTAAGTGCATACCCTTCAACATCAGTTTGAAATCAGTCGAAATCTTGAGCGAAGGAAGCTCAAGTACTTGAGCCATCTTTGTACCTAACTGCTCAAACTTATCCTTCTGGCTAGAAGCACTGGCTTTGTTGACGTCCATGTCCATAAAGGAAACATACTCAAGCACTGATTACTTGAGAACATTCATGTTCTCTTCTGAGGATACAACAGATGAAGCAGGGGGACGACTGGCTGAAGAAGGAGCGCTTACCTTCGCGTGTTCCCAAGAAGTAAGCATGTCCTGGATAGAGCATAAGATGGCATCAGCCTTCTGCAAAGAAAGTACAAGTAGTTAGCATTCCTATTACAATATACAAAGTGGAGATAAAGGACGAAGCAAAAAAAAAAAAAAAATCGTGCCAACAACTTGGAAAATTGAGGGCACATCACCAGTTGGATCAATCACTTATGGAGACTTTCCTTTGTCCGGACTAGCAGACTTCTCCATAACAGGAAGATCTGCAGAAGTCTCTACAAGGAGTAAGTGATAATGAGCCAAAACCAACAATGTAAACAAGTGAGAAAGCTTTAAAGTCTACACTACCTTCCAGTTCAATGCATGAGGGGGTCAACACCCTGGGCAAATGGAAGTTCTCCAACTTGGCTGGTAGCTAAAATCTCATCTCCAAATGACTTGGATGATGAAACCTTAATGGAAGCAGATAAAGTAAGGACTAGCGAAGGCAAAGCCTTCAAGGGGGAAGCGGAACCCTTCTAAAAAGTCCAGGTAATGCATTAACGCATGAAGGATTTTTGCACGAATAAACATGCTTTACATAAAGGGACAAAGTCAAATACCTTTCTATTGACTACAAGAGGAATGTCATCTTCATCATCATCGGGCAAACTTGGCCGAGATGAAGCTAGCCATTTGTGGTTGGATACATCCTTAGTTGTCCCAGTTTGGGCAGAAGACGAGCCAGATGGAGCAGGATTTGCAGTGGAATGTTTGACGAGACTTCGAAGGGGAAGTGGATATCCTGGCAAATAGGGGAACGATGAGAATTGGAGAAATGGAGGAAGTTCCTGACCCATCCAATAGGTGGAAAGCATGGTTAGCGTCAGTTGCAAACAACCTACACTTCACTGACGGCCAGAGACAATAAAAAATTGGGTGAGTAACGAAAGTGGGGTTGAAAGGAGCCAGAGAAAAGCCTTGAGTTAAGAGAGCATTGCGGGCTTCAATGGTCTGTGCCTCCGTTTTGGTAATAATATGGAAACGGTCAGTTAAGCTCTTAGAGAAACATGCCAAGTTTGGCCAAAACCCAGCTGGCAGGCAACGAATTGGGGAGCGTATAACTCAACCCCTGCTTTGGCATTCGTCCCGGTCAGAATGTCATGGAACAACTATTTCCCAACCAAGTATTGAACCCAAATAGGTAAAGAGGTGTTCACATCCTGCATGATGGGAGGAGGTTGCACATAAATTAGGATTTGATGAGCAGAGAAAGGAAAGAATGAAGGAATCCAATTCAAGGTGTAAAAGAATGTGAAAACCTCCATATTAGACATATTTACAAGGCTTAGTTGATTGATGAATAGCCCATAATAGCTAACTAATCTAGGAGGAGCTGGGGAAGCACCAAGCTGTGGAAAATAGGCTCTCAACCACAATTGAGAGGCCAAAAAGGCCCACTGCCAGTAGGAGATGCCCCGTTTCGCAGCTGGGATTGAAGAGAAGTCACGCCTCTGTAAAAGGCAGCTAGGAACAACGAGCGAAAATTCAAGGGCCTACCACGTGCTAGCTCATGCGATACGGGCAAATAAGATATGGAAGGTTTCATGATGGGCACGCAAATGATATATTTACAAAGCGAAACCTAAAGGAAGGCCATATGCTCAGCATGAGTGGGTTCGGTGGTAGTGTTCTTATAAATTTCTTGCATACCCGAATAGGAGTCAGTGAGTTTCTTGTCAAATTTCGAGGCAGCGTCGGTGATCAAAATGGTAGGAGAGATGGTGTAACCTAGGGGCGGAAGGTTAACTAAAGCACCCACATCCCTTGTAGTAATGGACATTGGACCAAGAGAGAAGATAAAAGTATTGTACTCAAAAGACTAGAAACTCAAAGCAATGGGGAAAAGTAAGGAGTCATAAGTTGGGGGATGAATGGTGATTTCCAATAAATTTGAAATCTTAATGCGATCAAAAATTACTTTGGTGGGATCATGTTTTATCATACATGCATGCCAAAAACAAAAAGTAGCATCAGATTTAGGCCAAGTACGAATACATTTTTCCCGGATTGGCTTTAATGGAAAATGATTTAGAAAAGGGAGATCTTGAGTACGGGGAAACAACTGGCCCACCGTAGCTCGCCCCACCGAATCAGCATCATTGAATGATGAGCCTAGAAAAAACTCGTTTATATCAGAGCTAGTTGATGAAAGGGGAACTGAAGATATGTATGGTCTAGTAAGAAGTTCTTGATAGTCTTCGAAACTAAAGGAGTTTTCTGAAGTCGCCATTTATTACAAACTTTAATCTTCTCAAGGGTATTAGAGTGCAAGTGTATGAATGAAGAAGCAAAAAGATGAACAGCAGCTTTTATGGAAGCACGACGATGTGAGAAGTGGGTGTAATGGCACGAAGAAGTGATGGGTCCTTTAATGTATAGTGTCATTGTTCGGGATGTAGAAGGTCACCATCAAGCAAAGGTAATGATTTGTATACTCCTCCCCTTTTAGGATTTTGAATGTTGCGTAAAATACAAAGAATGAATATGACATAAGATTAATAATCGATATTAATTTTAACATATTGGGAGGGGGGGATAATTGTTGACATATAAAAATGTAGCCCAATTAAATAGTCCAAGGAATAAAATCCAATTAAGACGATTGAAGTATAGGCATAAAATGGACCATACAAAGGGCCAAGGATGGGGTTATGTAGCAAATGTCCAATCATCGCCCAAGCCTACTAAACACCCAAGCTTGAACGATTATGATGCTTTATTCAGGGCGACGGTGTTATCATCGTCCAAAGCTGTGAGACGCCCAATACCAGGGTGAATTGTTATTGTAAGCAATGGTTATTGAAACAGTTAATGAGCAATCTCATCACGTCCCATAATCTAAGAATCTCAGTTTGAAGCAGTTAAGTAGTGGAAGTAATGACAGCAGTCAAAATGGAAGTTCCATAACAAGTCAGCCACGATGAAGAATGTGGGAAGTTACAGGACGACAAGCGGTTTCAAACGGTTTCCAAACAACAACCGTCAGAGGAATATAAAAGATAAGAGAAGACATAGAATAATGGACCTCCGAATCAAACACTCTCAAATAGAGAATACGTAATTTTCATTTCATTTACTTTTATCGCATTTAACTTTCAATTATTCTGTGTGCTTGCGCCTTTTGGAGGCATTTCACTTCTCACTGATTATAAATCTTCATCAATAAAATACCTTTTTTTGGGGATTTTGTTTCAAGAGGTTTGTTCCTTACACAATCGTCTGAATTCCTTTTTTAATTATTAGCGAGGCCCGACTTTCCACACGAAACACTATGGTTACCAGATCGTTCAATATTACAACAGATGTAGTCTATCGAAGACTTATCTTTCAATCACTCTGGAGATCGAAAGCATTTTTTTACCAAGAACACTCAAATCTCCAAACTCTAATATGAAGTTATACTAAATAGAAATATCACTTAGACTCCTTCATACATATCACTCAAATTTCAAGTATGATACTCGAATTACAAGATTTATAGTCTCGAATGAGGTTTTCGAGTAGAGTAAAGCAACAAAAATGAAGAACACTAATTAGAGGGTTATTTTATCTCTCAAAGGATGAAAACCAAAATGCAAAGTATGGAAAATGAAGAGACGCAACCAGGTCGAATGATAAAACCATCCAGAATATCATCCAACGCCCATAGCAAGCCAGCGTCACCATCCAACTAAAAAACGGCATTTTAGTAAATGCGACTTTCACCAAATTTTGGGAGCACATAATAGATCGCGGGTTCGAGCCTCAACAAGACGAATTAGAGTGTGGGTCCTTCATTTTGTTAGATATTTTGTATTACCCGACAGGTCATTCGAGACTATATGTTAGAATCACCACAGCATTCCACCTCAGCCACGAGCTCAGCAAAATGCCAGCAATAAAAATGATGATTCTAGAATACATGAGTTGGATTTCTGTTAGGAATTGTCTGTTGAATTTGTTAGAGAATCAGTTCTCCTTTCATACATGTAAACACTATAAATATGGAGCTTTATACATTGTAAATTAAGAGAAATAAATGAACATATATAGCAGCTCGTTTGTAGCCTTCTTCCTCTCTTTTATCTTTCCAATTCCTAGTTTTATTGAATCTGAAATGGTGTCAGAGCTATAAGTGGCTGAAGAAAATATTGATTCATCAATCGACCCCAATCCTTCTGTCAATTCCCTCATCAATACCAATCCTAAAGATCCCTCCAGTCCATATTTCCTCAACCCAAATGATGGTCTTGGAACTCTCCTTACAAATCACATACTCACAGCTGACAACTATCACTCTTGGGCTCGCACAGTACGCCGTTCCCTTCGACTCAAGAAAAAAACTCGATTTCATTGATGGAATTCTTTGTCAAACTTCTGCCCCAAACGATGCCATGTTAGAACCATGGCTTGAATGCAATGACATGGTTGTAACTTGGCTTCAAAATGCTATGTCTCTTGACATTAAGAATAGTGTTGTGTATGTTAAGACAACTTATGCCTTATGACTTGAATTGGAGCAGTGTTTTGCACAAAATAATGGACCATGAATTTTTGAATTAAAGCAATCCATCCATTCCCTTGCCCAAGGTGATGATTCTGCCAGCTTCTACTTCTCTAAATTGAAAGGATTATTTGATGAGCTTCTCAATTTCGAATTCATTCCATATTTCACTTGTGGTGTTATGAAACCTGTGCTTGTAAACCAACAGCGTGACTGGATGATGAAGTTCCTTATGGGACTCAATGATTCCTTTACCAACATTAAAGCCCAGATTATTCTCATCAAACCCATCCCTACCTTAAGTGAAGTTTATGCCCTTGTTCAACAAGAAGAGAAACGTAAACAGATCTCTCATATTCCCACCCTTCATGACACTCTTGCTTTGGCTGCCAAGAGTCATTTTCCGAACACCAGGGACAACACCAGACATTTTGGTTATCAGAAGAGGGAAATACTTTTCTGCACCTTTTGCAGAGTTTCTGGCCATTCCTTGGACAAATGTTTCAAGGCCAATCCACATCTTGAAAAGCCAACCTATACTCACTGTAATCTCTCTGGCCATAATGTTGATAGATGCTACAAATTACATGGCTATCCACCAGGCCAAAAACTTGCCAATCGAGGCACAGGTTCTGAGCCTTCAGTAAATCAAGTTAGTCTTTCCAGCCATGAACAGATCACTGAGGAATCCCAGGTTGCTCTTACAAAACAGCAATATCAACAGCTCATTGCTTTGCTCCAGTCTCAGGTTACACAATCTGCTGCCAATCCAGTTCAATCTGCTGCCACATCTCAAGTTAGCTCTAATTTTCCCCCGGCTTCTACCATGTCTGGTAGATCATCTTGTTTCTCAGCCTCTCATAATGCATCTTCACACAACATTCCTTGGATCATAGACATGGGTGCTACAGACCAAATGATCTGTTGCACATCACTTTACACTTCTTTGCCTAGCAAAGTGCATTTTCAAGTTAAATTTCCAAATGACACTCATGCCACCGTTACTCACAGGGGCATTGTTCAAATCAATAAGAATCTTACTCTCAATAATGTTTTATGCATTACATCCTTTAATTTTAATCTCCTTTCAGCCCAGAAATTAATTCGAGACCTTCACTGTTGCATCATTTTTTTTCATGATGAATGTTATTTGCAAGACTTTTTCACTTGGAGCACGATTGGGAAGGGTAAGGCTAACAATGGCCTTTATCAGCTACAGTTGACAGAAGTGCCTCCCACAACTCTCTCTTCTATTTTGTCTCAGTTACTTGTTAATCACTCTTCCATTTCTGCTTCAGTTACTCCTACAAATGGTCACCATTTATGGTATTGTAGATTGGGTCACTTGTCTGACTCACGGTTACTTTTATTGCAGCAACATTTGCCTCACTTGAAATTAATAAATCAGAATGTTCCCTGCTCCACTTGCCATTTTTCTAAACATCACAGATTACCATTTCCCAATAGTAACGGTCGAGCATTGAAACCATTTGATCTCATTCATTGTGACATATGGGGGCCTTGCACCCAAATGGCACATGATGCATCCAAATATTTTTTAACCATAGTTGACGACTTCTCAAGATCCACATGAGTTTATCTAATGAACAATAAATCCTAAACTAGAGCAATTCTCCAATCATTTTGTTCTCTCGTTGAAACACAATTCCACACAAAAATTAAAATCATTCGATCTGATAATGGCAATGAATTTGCAATGACAAATTTCTATATACAAAAGGGTATCATTCATCATAAGAGTTGCGTTTAGACCCCCCAACAAAATGGCGTTGTTGAACGGAAACACCAACACATTTTAAACGTCGCTCATGCTTTAAAATTCCAATCTAATGTTCCCCTCTCTTTTCGGAGTGAGTGTGTTTTAATTGCCACTTATCTCATTAACAGAACATCATCTCCCAATTTACAAAATCAAACTCCCTACGAGCTCCTCTTTCAAGCCACACCAACTTACACTCATTTGAGAACATTTGGATGCATATGTTATGCCTCTACATTAAAACAAAATAGGCACAAATTTGATTCTCGAGCAAGAAGGTGCATCCTACTTGGCTACCCCTTTGGCATTAAGGGCTACAAGCTACTTGACTTGGACACTAAGTCCATCTTTCACTCCCGTGATGTCACCTTCTATGAAGAAGTTTTTCCCTATAGAAACACCAACCCCTCCACTTCACAACCACCCTCACCAGCTTCGTTTCCACCTTCTATCCCAATACATACTAATCCTTCACTCCATACTGGTTTCATTTCAGAAAATATCTCTCCTCCATTTCATTCCCCCACTTCAGCTTATCCTTCTACAGCTCCTCCCAACACCTTTTCTTCTAACAATTTTCATTCTCCCAACTCACACTCAGACTCCTCTTTTGAACAAACCTCTTCACAAACTCAGTCCCCTCATCGCAGATCACACAGATCAAAGAAACCTCCACCCTACCTTCAGGATTACTACTGTCAACAAGTCATTGTGCCTACTGCTTCTCCATCAAGCTCCAAGATAACAGGTACTGACCTTAATACTCATCTCTATCCATTATCTTCTGTTTTATCTCTTGCCAAATTATCACCTACACATGCTGCTTTTGCTACTTCTATCCTTAATCATACTGAACCACATTCTTATGCACAAGCTGTGAAAAACTTAGACTGGCGCAAAGCCATGGACAATGAGATTGCTGCTTTAGAACTGAATAACACATGGGATATCATTGATCTGCCAGTCGGTAAGAAAGCTATTGGCTCTAAATGGGTTTACAAAATCAAATACAATTCAGATGGGACAATTGAGAGACACAAGGCCCGTTTAGTTGCCAAATGTTACACCCAAGAAGAGGGGCTTGATTACCATGAAACTTTTTCTCCCGTTGCCAAACTTGTAACTGTCGAGACTTTACTAGCTATTTCTGCCATCAAAGGCTGGTTCCTACACCAGTTTGATGTTAATAACGCCTTTCTACATGGCGAGTTGGATGAAGAGGTGTTTATGAAAATACCCCCGGGATATGTTGTTCAAGGACAAAATAAAGTTTGCAAGTTAAGAAAGAGCTTATACGGCCTTAAACAGGCCTCTCGACAATGGTATGGGAAATTCTCCACTTCCTTACTCCATTTTGGTTTTACTCAGTCCCGGGCTGACTATAGCCTTTTTTACAAAAAAAAATCTGACCACTCTTTCATAGCATTGCTTGTTTATGTCAATGATATCATTGTGGCATCAAATGATCATCATGGTATTTCTGCTCTCAAAGCATTTCTGGCTTCACAATTCAAGATAAAAGATCTTGGTACTCTTAAGTACTTTCTTGGCTTGGAAATAGCCCGAAACTCCAGTGTCATCCAACTTTGCCAAAGAAAATATGCCCTTGACATTTTGCATGACGCCGGTTTAATTGGCGGTCCTATGGATCCAAATCTCAAGTTAAGTAAAGATGAAGGCAAGCTGCTACCTGATCCCTCTGAATTCAGAAGACTAATTAGCAGACTTCTCTACTTGACTATCACACGACCTGATTTATCATTCTCAGTTAATCTGCTCAGCCAATACACGAGTCAACCTCGTGTTCCTCACCTTCAGGCAACTTACAAAGTTCTGCATTATGTAAAAAAGTCCCCTGGCCAAGGATTATTTTTTCCCTCAGCCACGACTTACCAACTTACATCATACTGTGACTCGGATTGGGCTTCTTGCCCTGACACATGAAGGTCAACTACTGGCTATTGCATCTTCCTTGGAAAGTCACTTATCTCATGGAAATGCAAGAAGCAAACCACAGTTTCTCGAAGCTCTGCTGAAGCCGAATATAGATCCATGGCTGCTGCATCTTGTGAGCTTGTTTGGTTGAAATACTTATTTAATGATCTCACAATTCTACATCCTCAACCAGCTGCCCTTCATAGTGATAGCAAATCTGCTCTACATATTGCATCCAACCCCGTTTTCCATGAGAGGACCAAACACATTGAATTAGATTGTCATCTAATTCGGGAGAAAATTCAGGAAGGTCTGATCGTCACTGCATACACGCCATCACACTCCCAACTGACTGACATTTTCACCAAAGCACTTCACTCTTCTTTGTTCTATTCTTTCTTACTCAAGATGGGAGTCATTGACATCCACTCTCCATCTTGCGGGGGGATGTTAGAATCACCACATCATTCCACCTCAGCCACGAGCTCAGCATAATGCCAGCAATAAAAAGGATGATTCTAGAATACGAGCTGGATTTCTGTTAGGAATTGTCTGTTGAATTTGTTAGAGAATCAGTTCTCCTTTCATACATGTAAACACTATAAATATGGAGCTTTATACATTGTAAATTAAGAGAAATAAATCAACATATATAGCAGCTCGTTTGTAGCCTTCTTCCTCTCTTTTATCTTTCCAATTCCCAGTTTAATTGAATCTGAAACTATAAACCATGCTTAGAAGTCATTTGAGCTCTATTATTTGGCAAAGAATGTATTTCTACAATTATTTTTTAATTGTAGATTGATAAATAATATGTGGTTAAAAAATAAGAATAAATATTAAATTTACATGAAATATTATTTTATTAAAAAATATTTGGTTGAAAAGAAGAGAAAAAAAAAATTATTTTGAAAATAATAAGAATCAGGCCTATTTATTGGGTCCGACTGATCCACAAGTCAATCCTCATCTTTAATTGTCATTACCTCGATATCAGAGGGAGTATAGTGTGGCTCGGTCATCTTCTTTGATATTTTGTATTTTATTTTCAGATATGAAATAAAGGTGACCTTCATGTTAACATATATTTTGCTACGTTGTAAGACGGATTAATGAATAAGTGAAACCAATCAGAAGTTGAAAAATAAAAACCAAACAAGAACTAATACCTGAAAATAAGATGAAAGTTTGCTTTTCATTGAAACAAAAATACACAGGAACATTCTCAGACTCAGGAAAAACCTACGTTTTTCAGTTTTCGTTCAACTAGAATCTATTGCCTTCTAGTGCTAACTCTAGAACGAGTGCAGTTAACTATCACATAAAATATGTAGCATCCACTGGAAATTGCTGCCTTAAATAATATCATTGCAAATTTTTAGCATGCTTCTTCCCCCATTTCCTCATCCGAATTTGAACCATGGACATGGCGGCCAAGAAATCCACAGATTGAATGGGAGTTAGGATATCCAACACGCCCTTCAGTGTCTTAAGCCTAACACAATCAGCCATTTTCATCACTTTCTCCAACCCACCCAGCAACCCCTTCATTGCCATCTCCACCAGCTCATGTAACTGAGTCACCGCCGATTCACCATTCTTCACAACTCGCTTTTCTAAAGCTGCCAACTTCACCATTTTCCGGTCTGCCATGCCCACCTGTTGCCTTTCAAACTCTCTCTCCACTTTGTCCTCATCCATTTTTATCTTCACTCTCAAAGCCTCAATCTTTTTCACTTGTTCATCAGTCATGGTAGCCAGGCTTGCACCAGGAGACTGAATCTTTCTCAGTGACTCAATTAGTCGAAAAGCTATCGACGGTTTCCATCCAGTGATCCAAAGATTGAAGTTCTCAACCGGGCTTAACCAAACAGGTTCGAAGAACGCCAAAACGTCTTCATGTGCCGCAGCCCATTTATAAGTATAGTACTCCTTGTGATGGGCTGTCAGCTTATTAACCAAAACTTCATGGTCCACTTCCTGGGAATTCTCCGCTGAGACCCTCAGATAATATCTAAGAAATTCTTCAAGTAAACACATCCATTTTTCAAAGAAAGATGAAAATTTCAACTCAACTTGGGTTTTCATTTTTCTTACAGGATATGCACAAAAAGAGAGGGAAGTAAACTGGAGTTTAGGATCGAGTATGTGAGAAAGAAGGGATATATCATATATAGAGTGTGATGTTGATGGATCGGTGTTGTTTAAGATGTGACCAGTCAGACCAGATGGAGCGTTAGAGCCTACGCCACGCTGCAAGTGGTGGCTTAATCTAGAAATGCGTGGCTTCTGCATGGCTTACGCGCAGCAATTAACCAACCGGTCATACCAAGAGATTGACGACGCTTTGCAAAATCTCCCTCTCCCCTGTTCCCTCTCTACTTATATATAACTTTTTTTTTTTCTTTTTCTTCTCTCTCTACTTTTAACTGTGATGAAGAGGCATGCAAAGTACCAGCTGTGGTGCAATCTACGAGGGGACGTGTCATGAGAAGAGGGAGTGTGAGTTCAACGTGGAGAACTCTCGGCGTTTCGTCATAGTTGAGATGAATTCTTCAGGTGTCTGTCTGTTTGAGAAATTTGATGATGTAATATTTTCTAAACTACGTTACATTACAGGTTTTCCAGTCAGGATTTTAAGTTCGTATTACCCCGAGTTAAATGATGTCAAGCAGTCGAAGGAACCTCCTTCTACCTTAAAAACCATGTACCAAGTTTCTGGCTCGAATTAATCTTTTAGTTCAAGAATAGAGATAATCCTCAGAATTCACTGGACGTCATTTCTCCATAGAAAGATCTTATTTGATCTGTATTTTATGTACAAAAAATTAAATAATTACGATATCTATGTTAAGATTCTAAAAGTCACAAGTCACGGCAAGGCGTGAGGTCAAAATTCCACTCTTAAGTGTAATAGTATATATTTTTTAATATTATTTTAATTATCGCATACCTATAAAATTTATAGGTACTTCAAACATATAAGTTTTTGAAAAAATTCAACAAAAACATAATTTTCAAATCATAAATATCTCAAATCAATAATGTTTTGTTTGCGTAGAAAGCTATGTTCTTGGCTGAATTCAGACTAAGCGATAAAATGATTTGAACATAAATGCCATAACGAGTAAAGATTATGAACTTTACTTACAATTACAATATGGTGGTGTTATTAAAAATTGTGGTATGAATATATGTAACCTTTTTTGATTAAAATAATATATATATATTTTTTTGATAACCGTGGATGTCCGGGCCAACTTGTACGCACCTCGACTAATCCCACGAGACCCTGAAGTTTAGAGCCGTTTTTCACCTCAGTGACCCTGATGGGACTCGAATTGATTAAAATAATATTAAAACTATCGCAAATTTTTACAGTTGTTCTCTTCGATTCTTCATACTTCGAAAACTATGTATGATGATATCATATATATTCAGCTTTATCAAATTCATATATAAACCACCAAGTTATCATTCTTCAATGGAGGCTGAGTTGGTTGTGATACCTTAGTATGTACTATAGATTGGGACCAAGACGAAATTTTAGCGATGGGTGTTTTCTGTTGCTACTACCAACGGATTGATAACAAATTAACAACGAATTATTATTTTATTTTTATTAAAAATTACATACCAATTTACCTTATTTCGTTGTTAATCCGTTGGTAAAAACTTAAAAAATTAAATAAACAATAAATTAAATAATTTACCAACGAATTTCCCAACGGATGATTCCGTTGAAGAACATGTCTACTAGAAAAGAGGGCTATAGAAACTGATTTTCAGCAATGGAAATCTAACCGATTACGAACAGATCATCCTTTTATTATCTATTCAATAATTAGATGAAATTACCTATGAATTTACTGACGGAATAATTTCGTATGTAAAATTTCATTGCTAAGCCATTGTAAAATGAAAAGAAGAAATATAGAATACATTAAAAATGTTGTAAAAGAATGAGATGATTATTTAGTATTATCATGATACATGGATAAGTCTTATCTAGTTCAGAAAGTGTATTTCATTCCAACTGTAACTCTCCTTTTAGACCCTATAAATATAGGGCTTTAGTTCTCATAATAATACACAGAAAAGTCTATTGGCTTTTATTCTCTATTCTCTATTTTATAACACGTTATATTTCTCTATTATAAAATTGTTGTTGCTCCGAAATAGTACAATATTATAATTAATATTTCAGATGAATATTACTCGTAGATCTATATACAAATAATTTGTTGTTGCTCCTGAAATAGCAAAATATTATATTTAATATTATAGAATAATATTAATTGCTCCTGAAGAGCATAAATAATAATTTTCAATATCCTAGAAAAATATTGACATATTGCTTTGGAAAAAGTAATTAAAATACGATGTACTCCTGAAGTACCACATATTTCTTTCATAAACTTTAAATTAATAATTTATCATGTTGTTGCTCCCGAAGTAGCACGTCATTATAATTAATATTCTTGAAAAAATTCCGAAAAGCGTGATATTACGATTCCAATATTCCAGAAGAATATTATTTGTAGATTTGTCTATTACAAATATTGTCGCTTTTTAAGTAGTACATTATTATTAATATTTTAGTTGGGTTTTGTTTGCTCCCGAAGAGCATAATTATGTAAAATCTAACATAAATTATATTTTTACTCTAGAAGAGTAAATTCTTAAATTATTTTATTATAATAATATTTTATTGCTCCTAAAGAGCATAAATTATAATGTTCAATATTCCCGAAAAATATTAACACACAACTCTCGAAAAAGCAATAATGAAATACCTCACTCTCGAAATAGCGCATGTTTCGAAGAATGTATCATTATAAATTCATGTTTATCCCTGAAGGACAACATATAATTAACTTCATGAGAATATTGATTAGTTTGATTACTTGACTGATATATGATTATATAATGTTTAATCATATTCTTCGAAATTAAATAATTGAATTATATCTTATATTGAACCAGAAGTTCAATTTGACTTTATTGTTTGGTATGACCAGTTGTACCATCATTGGATCAATAATGATGCGAAATTAAATATTCAAATGGATATTCAATGAAGAACCGGAAGATTCTTCAATCCAATGAAATCATATTTGATGTTTGTTTTTTTTTATTGAAAATTGGTTATTTTACCAGTTAAATGCGGATTGAATTCACTATAGTTCTGAAAATTAATTAGGGTGATATATGGGGCCCCGTCACCCTCCACGTTGACCATCTAGATATTATTTGTATCTAATAGATTTGATACAAATATTAGATGATTGCATGGTGTTCGCAACCTGAAGTTTGTGAAAGTGATACTCAAATTATGAGCATAATTTTCAGATTATACAATTAAGACAATGTATCTTTTTAATACTAGTGATCCTAAATCTCAACTTTTTAATAAGTGGTTAATTGAGATGTCGATAAATGGTTTAACATTATTGTTTGTTAAACGTCTTCAATTAAGTTAATTGAGAACAAAATACTTCCCATTTCAGTTTAGGGAAAGTCATTACGCATCATACCAACATCATAGTTCTCCTAGTTATAACTTGGCTTATGGTCAGAACCTAATTTTTCCATCAAATTATTTCGATAGTGCTATATAGGTAATCCACCACAATGTACTAAGATGGAAAGTAAAAAATGCTGAGAATAAATGGGTAGCATGAACCATTATCTCAAATGAGTGATATTTTATAACTCAATAAAATGATTGTCAATTTGACAATTCTCTCAGCATTGGAGGGAAGAATAAAGAAGCTGAAAATAATATACAAATGCATCAATATCTAAATCATCACAAAAGACAATTCGAACAAGAAGTTCGAAAGATAATTTATTTAGATACATTTACTGACCAAAAATATTAACAATCTCGCACACCAGCTTTAAATGCTCCAACTCGAATTGACTCCTGGAATGATAATTCGTTAATATTATAGTTGATAAATTTATGGCACGCCTGAAACCTGATGATATTCGATTCTATTATAAAGTCCTCCAAACGAATATGGAGCAATTGATGAAGGTTGTCTTATTAAGGAGGTATATACTTTTAATGAGTATTTAGACATAATATATTATAAAATCCCAGAAGAGGTTCAGGTACCTGAAATAATGAAAATTGAGATATCTCAATAAGTTATGTTATAATGGAAAAAGAAATAGAATCGAAAAATATAAGAAAAAGTTGTCGACAACACTTTTGCACATGATGTACTGCATCATAATATAATAGCGAGAAATCGAAATAAATTCGTTAAAATATATCGATCGAAGAAATAATTGATCAAATAAAATGATATGATCAAACTAAAATTTAGTAGAGAAACCTAGAGTTTCTAGATCCTAGTAAAATCGAACTTATTAGAGAAATCTGAAATTTATGGATGTAATGACTGCATATTTGTACGGTTCACTTGATAGTGACGTACATATGAAAGTCCCGATAGGACTCAAAGTGCGTGAAACAAATGATACATGCCCGAGAACCATGTTCTCAATTAAATTGCAAAAATCATTATATGGACGCATGTGGTATAATCGTCTTAACGAATATTTGTTGAAGGAATGCTATAAAAATGATGATGTCTTCCCATGTATTTTTATAAAGAAAACAAATATTGGATTTGCAATTGTGGCAATTTATGTTGATGATTTAAATTTAATTGGAACTCCTGAAGAGCTCAACAAAAATTGCATATTATTTGAAAAATGAATTTGAGATGAAAGATTTGGGAAAAACCAAATTCTGTCTTGGGTTGCAAATTGAACATTTTCCAGAATGATTATTTGTTCATCAATCTACATATATAGAAAAAGTCTTAAAACGATTTTATATGGACAATGCACATCCATTGGCATCACATATGGTTGTTCGATCACTTGATGTAAAAAATGATCATTTTCGTCCACCTGAAGATAGAGAAAAGATTCTTGGTCCTGAAGTACCATATATTAGTGCAATTGGAGCATTAACTTATCTTGCAAATTGTATTCGACCCGACATTGCTTTTTCTGTAAATCTCATTGCAAGATATAGCTCTACACCAACACAAAGACATTGGAATGGTGTTAAACATATTTTTCGTTACCTAAAGGGTACTATTGATTTGGGATTATTTTATTCTCAAAAGTCGGGATCAGCTTTAGTGGGATATGCAGATGCAGGTTATCTCTCTGACCCACATAAAGCTAAATCACAAACAGGATATGTGTTTACACGTGGAGGAACAACTATATCATGGAGATCTGTAAAGCAATCATTGACAGCAACATCCTCAAATCATTCTGAAATCATTGCAATCCATGAAGCGGGCCGATAATGTGTATGGTTGAGGAACATGACCCATCATATCCAAGAGTCATGCGGATTAGTTTCAACAAAAGAAAGTCCAACAATTTTGTATGAAGATAATGCTGCTTGTATTACACAACTCAAAGGAGACTATATCAAAGGTGACCGGACGAAACATATTTCTCTAAAAAAATTTCATACACACGAGCTTCAGAAAAATGGCGACATCAATATTCAACAAATTCGTTCAATTGATAATGTGGCCGATTTATTTACAAAAGCGATGCCAACATCTACATTCAAGAAATTAGTTCACGAGATTGGAATGCGTCGACTCAAAGATTTTCAGTGATCAACATCAGGAGGAGTAGCTGTACTCTTTTTCCTTCGCTTAGGTTTTATCCCACTGGGTTTTCCTAGCAAGATTTTAATGAGGCAGCATTTACATTTTTATACTCCAAAATAACTGTACTCTTTTTCCTTCGTTTGATTTTTTTTGTCCCATTGGGTTTTTATCAGACAAGGTTTTAACGAGGTAGTTATTGTACGAATAATCATCAAAGAGGGAGTGTTGTAAAAGAATGAGATGATTATTTAGTATTATCATGATACATGGATAAGTCTTATCTAGTTCAGAAAGTATATTTCATTCCAACTGTAACTCTCATTTTAGACCCTATAAATATAGGGCTTTAGTTCTCATAATAATACACAGAAAAGTCTATTGACTTTTATTCTCTCTTCTCTTTTCTCTATTTTATAACAAAAAAGTTTTTTTATGGTAAATTATTGGCTTGGCCGATCGGCCCGATAAACTAGTGACCCGGACCATATCCTGGGTCGGGCAAACTCATACTGTGTAAAAATGTAAGTGGCCCGGTCAAAAATTGGATTTGACCGGATCAATTAGCCGATTTTATTTAATTATCGGGCCAATTGATTTTTTAACCAAATTTCAAAACTTTTCTCCATTGAGATTTTAGGGAACTAAAGATTTGAACACTTGACCTATAGTTAACTAAAATATAACCTTACCACCAAAGCTAAATCATGTCTAACTTACGAACAATTTGTTGTTATCTAAAATATTTTTAATAAAATTAGTCTAAAATTTTCATTCATTTTGTAATCAAATAATTATTTTATATACTTATTTTGTTTGAAAATAGATAATACACGTAAATTATTGGTCAATAACTAATAAATAATTTGCACACCACAAAAAGGGAAAATATAATATACAAAATTATAAAATCAAAATGTAACCATTAGCAGTAATAAATGAGTTCAAAAAATCATTAACTTAACATATAAAAATAATTAGTAACAAATAAGTTGAAAAAATTAATTGTCTCAAGCAAAAAAAAATTAATAAATTATACTTTAAAATTTTTTAGATAATGGATTAATTTCATAAACGGTCACTGAACTTACCTAAAAATTAAAAAAACGGGCACTGAAGTTTAAAACTTGCAGCAACAGTTACTGAAATTTCATTCGCTTTCACAAATGATCATTGAAGTTTTAATTTGTTTAAAAAATGGTCAATGAAGGAACATTATGATTTAAATTCAAACTTAAAAGACCAAAACACGTGGACATAGAAGTTTGACCACCTTAAGTACAAATTTCTTTTAGACAATAGTACACTATATTTTTATGTGAACTAAAATAAATAAAATGCATTAAAAGCTAAAAAATCTATGCATAATCACACAAAAACATAGAAAAATATTTATATCTCACATCTAAATTTATGGTATTGTACGTATATAGGCGGAACGAGAATTAAAATATCATTTTTACAATTTTCATCTAATTTACTCCAAAGATGGCACTTAATAGCAAGAAATTTGCACTTAAGGTTGTCAAACTTCTATGTCTACGTATTTTGGTTCTTTAAGTTTGAATTAAAATCATAACGATCCTTCAGTGACCGTTTGTAAAGTGCGTGAAAGTTCAGTGACCGTTTCTTCAAGTTTTAAATTTCAGTGACCATTTTGTAATTTTTAGATAAGTTCAGTGACCGTTTATGATATTAGCCTTTAAATAATTTTTAAGTGATGACCCACCGGTCCCACCCCTGATTCACCGATCCGACTAGTAACCTGATAACCTAGTACCTTCACCGAGTCAATATCTGCGTCGAGTCTAAAAACTATGCTATTAGTTCCAAGAAATGGCTCCAAAAAAATCTGAGGAAAAAAAAAAATGCACACACCTATTGAGAAAGAATAATATTAATCTGTTACGATGTAGGCCTATCTTCAAAGCCCAACTATATTTGTACAAATGAATTTACAAAACAAAACCTAGCCCAAATAAAAAATGCTTACGAAACCCATCCATATATAAATTACACATAAATCACAAAACTTTAATTGAAGGGTTGTTTAATTGGTCAGACATTTTGCTCAACAATGATCACCATTCAAGTTTCCTAAGAGCCACTGAGGTGAGTACTCAACCGTAAATTTCAGGGTCTCGTGGGATTAGTCGAGGTAAACACGAGCTGGTCTGGATATCTACGGTTATGGAAAATAGTCAGTGGAACTTTTTACTGACTGAAATCGTAGCATTAGCGACGGAATTCGCCGTCGCTAAAGCCTAGTTTTTGGTATTGTACAAAATGTCTGGCTAGAAGTGAATTCCTAATTGACAATAAAGTGTGTCAAATAACGAAAGCCGGACAATGAGAGGTGCAAATTACCTTTGACCACATTCCGCAGCGTAAAACAATACATCAACATAATTAAGGTGTGTTAAATGAACCGGAATCAAATTTTCGACCCTCTCACTTGTAATTGGATTTATCAATAAATTATGGTTGGAATCTCTTGACGCCGTCCTTCCATTTGATGGTGCTTCTGATAGAAAAGCAAAAATAAATAAATAAAACTCAAGAATAATCAAACTCGTGTCTCAATTTTAAATAGGTCCCTAACTTCCATCTTATTATAGTCGTCATGTAAACATTTCCATTAAGGTGCACACCGAATTTGAATGATGGGAATTTTACATATGCTTTATTTGTTGCTCATATAAATTTTGCCTATGTCATTAAATAATTTTGCCTACTGAATGTTCAAGAAAATATATTTCGAATCACCGCAAGTGTACGGTTCGTTAACAAGTAATAAAATGAATTTTGAGTCCAAGTATCGTATTCCCGACCTTAACCGAAATAAGGATAATATGATGTTATTATAACTGAATTATATTTAACTTAACATACTTATGCAATTATGAATGAATTAACTAAATTAAATGCAAATTATGTTGGAAGCAAGTTAATGTGTTTTAATGAATGACAAACACACTAAGATCCCGAATTCCCATACAATAATCAATTTTAACCTTAATTTTACATTTTGACAGCACGCTTGAATTTGACGAATCAATGTTTCTAGTTTATTTAATAATCTCTCTCGAGTAATGTTAAAACCTACGTTTTTATATGACCCAACTATACCTCTACGATGGGCGGACATATAAAAGTGTATGAATTTTTATGAACACCTAAAAATTTATATAAGATATAGCGGTATATTTTTATCCCCCATCTTTGGACCCTATGACAATTTACATATGTCGAACATATTTTCTTTCTTTCGAATGCATAAAATAGGCTATCAAATTCACACAACTAATGTGCACAATAATTGTGTAGAAAAGAAAATCATATAAATTATTCAATATCCAAAAATCTGTTTTAATGTCAAACATATAAACTAAAGATTATAACTCATATTAAACGGTTCATCGTTCTCGTAGTACATAGAAAACTAGCCTAGCATGTTATGAAAAATAAAACACAAAGAATATTGAAAAATCGACATCTCCCAATATAATTCTTGAATTTATTCACACATTCTTAACTTTGATCTTCGTGTTCTTGGTTTGTTCTCTACTCCAAAAGTTCTTCAAAATATGTTATAATACGTCTTCATCACTTTTGGACAACCCTAGGGTTTTAAAAGACATCACAAGATTCGTTCCATAAGAGTTGTAATCAAATTAGGAAATTAGAAAATTTTTGCCGATTTGGCTTGGGCGGGCGCCCAGTAGAGAATGGGGCTGCCACCCAAGCATAAAATTTTCGTCTTCTTGTTGAGGTTTAGCCACTCGACCAATATAACTAGGCGGCTACTCAATTATAATTTTTTTTCGAATTTTCCTTTCAGCCATTTTCTTTATTCTTTCTTCCATCTTGATCCTTTATATCAAAGTACTTCAATTTTAGTACTCCAACTTTTACTCAAATGTATATTAGTCCCCATCTATTGGTTTTTGACCATTTCACATCTTTTTTTTGTCTCCCGGGTCATCTTTCGGCTATTCGTACTTTGATTCCTGAACTTTGGCTTCTTTCCGTTTTAGTTCTTTTTCCGCTTCTTTTTCTTAAATTCTACCATGTTCATCAATGTTATCTTACAAAACATAATTTATATAGAATTTAGCCATATTTCGATATATTTACTAACAATTTCCCATATTTTATGTCATAAATAAGTGTGTAAAACGTACTTATCAAATCTCCCAAACAAACAATTGTTTGTCCTCAAACAAACTGTAACTTATTTCCAAACATGGTTTGACAACCTATCGTGTCTCAGGATCAGAATTTAACTATCAACACAATGAATAGTGTCAACATTACAAAATCAAATCAACCTCTACAGGTGACATGCAAAACTCAATGTGTGTGGGTGTAAACTCATGTAAACACATCAAGCTCATGATTGGTTTACTTCCCGACCCATAGTAGTCAAATATTTCCTCTCTGTAGAGATATACATTCCCCAAACTTATTCTTTTCACTCAATTTTCTCATGGTGCATTCTAAGTTGAACTTATTTAATTATACTCCTTACCATCTCTCAGTTTTAGTGAATCTTACTATCACAAGTCCACACTTCAACACGTCGAGATTCTCCGTCTCAACCTTTAAGACTAAACTAAACTACTTGCTTCATATCAAAGGTACTATCAACAAAACGTCTTGGGGCTTAAACAATGTAATTTTGCTTCTTTTTTTTTCTAAACAATTATTGTTTTTTTTTTTTGGCCAAACATCTTCTCATTTGTTTTTATATAACTCATGTAGCGAGTTTTAGGTCGATAACTCTTAAGTCAGATGACCATATGACATCAGGTTTTAAACCCTTACAGAATTATTCACTCGAGTTATACATGCTCGAAAAGATTTTTTTTATTAACACAGACTCGTGTTATGCCCATTTTGTTTTAGACATTCATCCTCTAAAACCAAACCCCTAACTCAATACTTTCACTTCATATTCGTCTAATTGGCTTTAGACAATCCACACAACGTAAGTTCATGCACGAAACCACTACTTATCTCCATATTCCCTTGTAATAGCTAAACCACCTCCAAACTGCTCAATAAATGGATTATGGATAAATATAATAGATGTTATTTGTGTTTAACTTACTATGTTCAACTCTTCTCTAAGTAATGAGTCAAATCACCACTTTAATGTGTAAACATGAGTGTCGTGCATAAAGAATGTCAAGTTTCACATAAACTAGTTTTGATTAATCCAATCATGCAATATTTCCACCATTTATAGCTCATAATTATTCCAATATTCAACATCATTATTGACAAGGTCATCAAACTCATACAAGCACCCAAAATAATAAGCAAATACTAGAAAATAAATAAAAATTACTAATTTTTTTTTTCACACGAACAATCACGCAAACAACAATAATTTATACAAAAATATTGATGAATGACAAAGGTGTCATGAAAATTCTACCACTCCCAAACTTATACAACACATTGTCCTCGATGGGTAGCAATTTTAGTGAAATGCAGAAATTTAGAACAAAACAAAATTAGGCACCAAAATAGAGGTAACGAGTACTCTCCTAATCAATGTAGATGTGAAGGTGAAGATGATGGATGAAAAGTAGTGTGGACCATTTATAAACTCTTTGTGACTTATAAAGATGATAAATGACTCAATATTATTAAAAAGTATCTAAAAACGAAGAATTCCTAATATAATGTATAAAATAGAATAAATAAAAAGGATGAAATGTTGGGCTGCCTCCCAACAAGCGCTTGTTTATAGTCTGTAGCTCGACTTTATAGCGGTTGATTCATGGTGGTTCAAGTCGGAAAATTTCACCATTGTGCTCCTTGCAATTTTTCAGCCTTGCATCCTCTTTTAGCTCTCTAAACATTGGATTCTCCGTTCTCTTCTCTCCAGAATTCCTCCAAATCTCGATTTTTCTCTTCTGAAAATTTTGTTGAATGGATAGTTTATCTTCATTTATACAATTACACTTGTCGAGGGATGATGGTTGTTTGGATGGGTTATATAATTTAAAAACTTTTTGTTCATCATCTACCCTCAAGATTAACTCACATTTCTCCATATCAATCCAAGTTCGACATGTTGTTATTGAAATATCCATGTCTTCTTCTATACCTAGAACAATGAAGTCTGTCGGAAAAATTAATTTGTCAGCTTTGATGAGTATATCCTCAACTTTGCCTTTTGGATGTATGATGCTTCTATCGGCTAGTTGTAATAAAATCGTTGTTTCTTTTGCTTCTCCCAATTGAAATAAGTAACGTGAAGCTCCTTGGATCCTTGAGTTTGGGTGTCGTTTCTTTTGTAATCTTGCAATGCTCTTCTCTGTCGGTGCCACAGTTTCAAATTCCAGAAGCTTTTTCTTTTTTTGATATCATGTCCTTAAAAAATCTTGCATAGCTTGGAATCTGTCGTATTACTTCTATAAACATGATATTGATATGGAGTTTCTTTAGCACATCCAAAAACTTCTCAAATTGTTGGTCTACCTTGTGTCTTCAACTTTTAGGGGTGGATGTGGTTTCATTTGGTTCTGGTTCCAAGAGAACCGTATCGAACCAAGAATCAATGGTTTTTTTTAAGATGCGGAACCGAACCGAACCACTTGGTTCTGGTTCGGTTTGGTCTGGTTCTAGTACTATTATAAAGTATTACTTAAATTTTCAGACTTGCATCATATCCATAAGTTACTAATATATACTTAAATAAAAAATATAAGCATAATAAGTTCAAATTATCAATAATCAAAATCATAAAAGTCCAAACTAACAAATAAAATATAAACGAATGAGTCATTGCGAAAAGTTAATACTTAATAATATCGAATTCTATTTTCATCTTCCATCCAATCAATTCATTTACATGAAGACGTTAGACCTACATGAGAAAAATGAAATATGAAACTGAAATAAAGTTAAAACTCGAAACTAATAGGGAGATGTGATGACAAAATGAACAAGTCAAACAATTTAGCCCTTACCATGAGATAATCATTAACCGTTTAATACTCCATTACTTGTGTTTTAACTTTGAGAAACTCTACAAGCATAATTTGAAATATACAATTTAAAAAAATTAAAACCACTTACAATTAATAAGATGTAACGTAATAATATTTTATAAAATAAATTTTTCCAGATTCAATTTCTTCATAGAATTCCATCTCCTCAATGCAAATTCTGTTTTTAGTTACTCTCGAAAGCCTAGATTTTTCTCGTAACCAATTTTTGGTACAAATTAAAGCCTCAACTGTTGTAGGAGTTAAAAACTCCTAAAACAATCAAGAATGTGACATCCAGTACTAAATGCCGACTTAGAAGCAACTGTAGATACAAGAATGACAAGCACATCTCTTGCAATATTTGACAAAATTTAAAATATTGGGGTATTTATCTTCCACCAATTCAAAATATCAAAAACTGTATCTGCATCTTCATTTGGTTCCATCAAATATCTTTGAAATTTTGAATCTCATCTTTTCTAGACAAACTGCATTTGCTAGTTTTTAATTTCTTGTACCCAAAATCAAAATTATCAAAGTCATTCCAATCGTCATCAGAACTATCCAGGGATTTTAAGGTTTAAATTTGAAACAATACATTGAAGTGATATTTAAATACAAATATTGAATACGATTAAAATTGATGGGCTACACACGTTTTATGGGTTGTACCAAAATAATGACTTTTAGGCTGGTTTCAATTAACATAAAATCAAATTCATACAAAAAATAAAATTATAAATTAAGTTTGGTTCTTGGTTCTAGAATTAAAACTAAACCAAAACCATAACCAAATGATTTTTTTTTTCGAAGAACCTAAACCATTATTTTTTTTTTTGGTAGAACCGAACCAAACCACTTGGTTTGGTTTGGTCTGGACATTTTGTCCACCCCTATCAACGTTTGTGGGAATGGAATAGGAGGTTCGTAACGATTGATAGGAACGATTTCATTAAGTCGTGATGTATCTGAACTCTCTTTATTAGATGCCTCTATCGCTGTTCAGTTTGTTCCACTAGCTCATCATCTGAAGAAGGTCTCGTTTCCTTACTCGCACCTGGCCTCTTTACATGTATTTTCGATAATTGCACCCCACTCCTGGTGGTGATTGCTTTCACATATGGGTCCTCAATTATTTCATTTCCCACAATACTTATGGTCATTACCTGCTCTTTAGGATTAGTCTCAGTATTACTTGGCAGGGTACCGGTACTCTGCTTGTCATAGAAAGTGCCATCTGTCCAACTTGATTCTCCAGGTTTTTAATAGCAGCACTCTGATCTCGGAGGGTTGTTTTGATTTTCTTCATGAACTGGTTGCTAGATTCCATGTACTGATTTGTTTTCTCCATGAATTTCCTGAACATTTCATTCAATTGTAATACCTTTACCGGCTGCTGAAACTGACCTTATGGCCTATTTTGATTCTAACCACCCCAAGAGAGGTTTGGGTGATTCCTCACCCAGGGTTATAAATATTTGAAAGTGGATTGCTCTGTTGATGTTGTCCCCATTGCACGAAGTTCACTTGTTCCATACCTTGTGTTAAAATTGGGCAATCTGATGTGTTGTGATCCGCGCTGCATTCATGACAACTCGGCTTTTTGGTTTGTGCAACGTTAGCTGTTTGTGATATCCTTTCCACATTATTGAATAATAAGTTTATTTTCGAGGTCAAGGCTAAGTAAGCATCCACCTCGTATTCCTTTGAACCACCCGTTCAGAAACCCACATTGCTGAAGCAGTCGCGACTATCTTGAATAGTTTCAATGCGTTATCAATGGTTCTTGTTGATAATGAACCATTTGACGAAGAATCCACCATGCTTTTGAATGATGGAAGTAATCCCACATAAAAATATTGGACCTGAAGTCCTTTGCTAATACCGTGATGAAGACACTTCATTAGCACGTTCTTGAATCGATTCCAAGCTTTATCAAAAGATTCTGATTCATTTTGGCGGAAGATAGATATATCATGCTTCAGTTTCACTATCTTGGCCGGTGGGAAGAATTTTGTACAAAATTTATGAGCTAGGTCGTTCCACGTGCTGATGCTGGCAATAGGCTGAGAATCCAACCACTCTAGTGCTTTATCAAGTAGCGTGTGCGGGAACAACCTTAATTTGATAGTGTCATCTGAGATACCCTGATATCGGAAGTGTTGACACATCTCCAAGAATCGAGAGACGTGTGTGTGTGGGTTTTCTTCATCTCTGCCATAAAACTGGTGACCATTGTAGAATAGATGTATGACATTGGTCTTCAACTAGAAGTTAGGCTGCCCAAATGGAGGGTAGACGATGCTGGATCGACTCTGAATGATTTACGGTGTTATAAAATCCCCAACCAGCATATTTCCCTCATCAACAATTTTCTCTTCATTGACTTGAACCACTTGTTCATTTTGCGCGTTAGCCCTTTGTTGTACTGTTCTTGCTTCTCTTTACCTATGATAAAAGATACGTTCGATTTCTTGATTAGCTGGAATCAAGTTACCGTCAAACGACCTTCGCATACAAGACCTGAGAGAAGATCAAAAGTGGTAATTTGATAAACTACTAAAAAAAAATAACTAACTAAACCAAAATAAGTCAAAATAAAAAAATTAAGTTCGAATTAGTGTCAAGATACATAATATTAAACTAAAATTCAATCCCCGATAGAGGTGCCAAAAATTTGTTCGCGAAAATATATTTCGAATTAAAATCACCGTAAGTGTACGTTTTGTTAACAAGTAATAAAGTGGATTTTAAGTCCAAGTATCGTCCCACAGAAATTGGTTAATTCAATTTTAATATTCCCGACCTTAACCGAAACAAGGATTCTACGATATGTTTTTAACTGAATTATATCTAACTTAACATACTTATGCAATTATGAATGAATTAACTAAATTAAATGCAAATTATGTTAGAAGCAAGTTAATGTGTTTTAATGAATAACGAACGTACTAGGATCCCGAATTCCCATGTAATAATCAATTTTAACTTTAGTTTTACATATTGACAACACGCTTGAATTTGACGAATCACTGTTCCTAGTTTATTTAACAATCTCTCTCGAGTAATGTTAAACCTACGTTTATATATGATCCAACTATATTTCTATGATGAGTGCGACATATAAAAGTACATGAATTTTTATGAACACTTAAAGTTTCTCGTAAGGTATAGTTGTATATTTCTGTCCTCCATCGGACCATATGACAATTTATATATGTCAAACATATTTTCCTTCTTTTAAATACATAAAATAAGCCATCAAATTCATATAACTAACATGCACAATAATTGTGGCGAAATGAAAATAATATAAATTATTCAATATCCAAAAACGTGTTTTTAATGTCAAAACATATAAAGCTAAAGATTAAAACTCATATTACATGGTTCATCGTTCTCCTAGTACATAGAAAACTAGCCTAGCATGTTATGAAGAATAAAACACAAAGGATATTGAAGAATCGACATCACCCAATATAATTCTTGAATTGATTCTCGCGTTCTTGGCTTCAATCTTCGTGTTCTTGGCTTGTTTTCTACTCCAAAAGCTCTTCAAAATATTTTGTAATGTGTCTTTATCACTTTTGGACAGCCCTAGGGTTTTAAAAGATGCTACAAGATTTGTTTCCATAAGAGTTGTAATCAAATTAGGAAATCAGAAAGTTTTCGTCGATTTGGCATGGACGGGCGCCCAATAGAAAATGAGGCGGTCGCTCAGGCATAAAATTTTCGTCTTCTTGTTGAGTTTTAGGGTCGGGCACAATATAAACGGGCGGATGCCCAGTTATAAAAATTTCGCAAATTCTCCTTTATTCTTTCTTTCATCTTGTCATCCACATCAAAGTAGTTCAATTTTAATGCTCCAACTTTTACTCAAATGTATATTAGTCCCCATCTATTGGTTTTTGGCCCTTTCACATATTCGTTTCTTGTCTCGGGTAATCTTTCGATTATTTGCACTTTGGTCCCTGAACTTTGGCTTCCTTCCATTTTAGTTCTTTTTCCGCTTCTTTTTCCCAAACTCCACCATGATCATCAATGTTATCCTACAAAACATAATTTATATAGAATTTAGCCATATTTCAATATATTTAATAACAATTTCCCATATTTTATGTCCTAAATAAGTGTGTAAACTGAACTAAATATAATTGGCCATAGAAGTGTTGAAGATTTAACTAGTATACTATAGTAGCAACAATCTCTCTTTAAATTAAGAAAGAATTGACAAAAAATTTGTATGATTTAAGTGAACAGAATTGACAACCATATATGTGAATAGAAAGTTTATTTGTGTGGGGTCCCTTAACAAAAATTAACTATTCTGAGGCTTCCCTAAACACGGGACTCTCTATTTCCTTTTCTTCTCATATTCAAGAATTTCTTTAGCCTTGCCATTTGGCAAGGTTTTTATCTCCTATTTGTTTTCTTCTCTCCTTTGTTCCGACATTAATTAATTCAAACTATTATAAATGTCCTCCAAATTGTGCTGCTGAGATGGCTCCATGGATGAATTTTGTGATGTTTTTATGTGCTATTGATCCTTTGTAGATCATTTATTTTTGAGTGGACGGGGAAGAAAAATGGAGAAGAAAGGACATATTTTGGTGCAAAGGTACGAGCTGGGGAAATTTCTCGGACAAGGGACTTTTGCAAAGGTTTCTCATGGGATAAACCTTAAAACTGGCCAGAGCGTGGCTGTTAAAATCATTGACAAAGCGAAGGTGATGAAGAGTGGTTTGATAGATCAAATCAAACGCGAGATTTCTGTTATGAGGCTGGTGAAGCACCCCAATGTTGTTCAACTATGCGAGGTTATGGCAAGCAAATGCATCATATATTTCGCCATGGAATACGTGCTTTTCAACAAGTTGTCGAATGGCCGGCTCAAGGAGGACGCCGCCCGGAAATATTTCCAGCAATTAATTGCCGCGGTGGATTTTTGCCACAGCCGGGGTGTCTACCACTGTGATTTGAAGCCTGAAAATCTCCTGGATGAAGCGGAAAATTTGAAGGTGTCGGATTTTGGGCTAAGTGCATTGCTGGAATCGAAAAGGCAAGATGGCCTTTTGCATACAACTTGTGGGACTCCAGCATATGTGGCACCGGAGGTGATAAGAGAGGATATGACGGAGAAAAGGCCGATATGTGTAGGGGCGGAGCCAGCCCGTCGGACTAGGGGGGGGGGGGGGTGGGGCCTAGAGGTGAAGGGGTGGAAGGCCACGGGGGTCCAAATTTTTTTTTTTGAATACGTTATTAATTCATTCTTTGTATACGTTATTTTCAACACAAGAACATATTTACGACATTCTCCACGAAAATGTTTTATTATCAATGCATTTTAGCAAAATCCACTTTAGGTAAATGAGATAAACAAATTACTACATAGTTTTATGTCCATTTCAAGTGGTGATATAACTAAGAATAAATTAAATTGGAGTTGATTAAGGACAATTGAAAATCATCTCTTCTTCTTCAATTTTAGAAATGGAAAGCATTTCTTCTCCTTTAAAAAAAAAAAAAAAAAAAAAAAGCACAAAGTTCAGCATGTGCATGTGCCCACCCTGGACATTCTCTTTGTACTCTAGCTGGTTATCTTCCTTTTCCTGACAGTAATCTCATGGAAATGTACAGGAAAATAAGCAAAAGCGAATTCAGGTGCCCACAGTGGTTCCTTCCTGAGGTTAGGAAGCTTTTTTTAGGAATTCTTGATCCAAATCCATTGACAAGAATTACAGTGGCTAAGCTCATGGAAAATTCTAGGTTCAGGAAAGGGTTCAAGCAAATCGAAGCCCCGGATCTTGATCTCGACAAGGATGATATTCGACTCAACATTTTTTATGCCATTGATTCAGATTCAGAGGGTTGCTGTTCCAAAGGGAAAGAAGAAAAGTAAAAATTTCCTAGGCCACATAGTTTAGATGCATTTGATATAATCTCTATTTCCCCAGGATTCGATCTGTCCGGTTTTTTTCGAAGAGGACGTTAAGAACAAGGCGGAGGCGATGTTCACAACCCAAATGCCGCCTTTCCAAATTGTGTCAAAATTGGATGAGGCAGCTTCAACAGAGAGTTTCAGAGTGAAGAAAAAAGATGTAGTAGTGAAATTGCAAGGTAGTAGAGGGAGAAAAAGGCAGCTGACGATGGATGCAGAAATATTCGACGTGATGCTTGTTGACCCCGAAAAATGCAACGCCAACGTGGACAATAGACGTCAGGTCCACTCAGGCCAACTCAATGCAACGTGAACGAGGGAGATACTTTACAGCAGGAAACAAAAATGTTCAAGTACCAGCAGTAATGACCAAGATGATTGCACTAACAAATAATCACTTACAATGTGTAGATAATTTAAGATCAAACTGATAAATATAGAACAAGCAAAAGGATTTATTGAGAGTGTTTTTCTTGAGTGTCTTCTTGTATATTAGAATCAATATTCAAAAGATCCCCCTTTACAATTTACAAAGACCACCTGTTTATAGAGTTTTGACAGACGTGGTGATCGTTCAATAAGAATAACGTGGCCTCATCTCCTTGATCGAAACCTCATATCACTAAGTCTATCATACATTAAATACATTGACAATGAGTTAGATGCCCTATACATTAAGTTGACACGCCGACATCCTTTATTACAAACGTTACATTAATCATTCATAAATATTGTTTACAAATCTCATATGAGACAGAATCAGCTTCAGGGACTTTAGATGAATTAAGGGCTTCGATCGGAGGGAGCTTTGTATCGTTAGTCTTTCGTGTGAAGAGCTTCGGCTTCTTTTTCTATTTCTTAAGTAGCGCTTCGACATAAGAGCTTTAGCCATTTAAGTAGTGATTCAGCACACGAGCTTCAGTCTTTGTTTGATTTCTTTGCATTTGACCAACTGAGTCTTTGTTGACTTTCCCGTCCACATGGATTCCGATGTTGCACTTTGACTGGAGTCTCTGTGGTGAGGCGTAACAACATCGTCTCTTCATGTGGTGGAGGTGAAGAGAAGTGCTGGAGACACCTTGGAATATCGAAGATTTTGTGATCTAGAATAATTGAGGCCTTCACTCAAGGATATAGTTTGGACTTGGCAGGGCAATAATACTAGTAGTATTGACGAACATTTGCAGCATCAGCCTGAATACTTGATGATGGCCTCAACCTCAAAACATACTATAAGTAGGAATTGCTCATCTAGAACCAGCTATACGTAAAGTTCTGTTTCTTGTTTAAATTCTTCGATAAATTTAGCTATTTTCTTTCAACGAAATTAAGCAAAACCCTTTGTATATTGGGTAAAAACGATTTCATCATAATTTTACGAATCTATTTCTTCTGGAATTATTTGCTACAATTGTAGATAAAATCATGATATAATGGTTGACATAATGCCAAATAACAAAACACTTATAATATAGCTTTGATAATTGGGACCGATTGCAGAACTCATACAAAGTGTTCTGTTGACTATCCAATCACATAGCTCCACATGCATTTTGTAATTAAAAAAAAATGTAGGTGTAGCGCGACTCTTCTTGAACACCCATTAGCATTTAATTCATAGTTTATCAATAATAGGATGCCCAAGTTAGCTGATTTAAGAATGGTGATTTAGTTGTCGAGTTGATTTAGTCGAAAAACATCCAATATGAAAGTAGTACCGAAGCACACAACAATGGATCTTCTTCAGCGATCGAGACGTTCCTTTTCACCCTTGAGTATGACCCATCTCTCTCTCTCTCTTCATTTTTTTTTTTCTTTTCAAGCTATCGACATTCCATAATAAATTTGTTATTACACGGCTAAATCAATGATGCGTTGCGGGCTAATACCAAGAAAAAAAAAAGAAAGTCGAATTCACTATCAACCTGTAACACAATGCACAAAATAATCTTGGGTTCCTATAGAATAATTTATAGATAAAAGTAAAACTGGACATATTTATGAATAAAAAAAATCAAATACATCCATTCAAATGTCTTGCATCAAAAAAAAAAAAAAAAAAAAATGTGATCGAGATTATTTTTTGTCTACGATGTTTCGATGATCGATAATTTTCTGCTTGGCAAAGTGATTTGATTGCTTGGAAATAGAAGTATAGTAGAGTGATAGCACCAAATTAGAGTTCAGTCTACTAGTTGCAATTATAGAGTAAATTCAATGACATCCATTTTAATTTTAGACGTGTTAACATGAGAATCCGACTTGCAAGTTGGCATGTTGTAGTGTCCTGATTGTAACAAATTAAAGTACAGTGACCTACGATGCAATTTAATTATCCACGGTTAAAAAATGAATATATATATATATATATTTTAATGGTGGTCAAACAAGAGCTAAACTACAAAGCATGTACTCTTCTCTGTAAGAAGTTAAAATTGAACACTGCCAAAAATTTCTTATTGTTACAATAATTAATTTAAGCATCAAATACATGGACCCTATTACATTTCTATGGTCGAATTCACTTATTTTACATTTTCAAGTTTGCATTGTAAATCAAAACTAGCAATATAATTTTTTAGGTAAACATAACACTAGATAGAACCACATACCATTGTGACTATGATACGAGAAGTCCAGGACTAGGATCATTATATATGTGTACTAATATTCACACAACTCCTTATTTTTCTTGGTAAGAAATTAATATTCAGTCCAAAATTTTTACCAACAATGAATCTATTATGGCTATCCATAATAGTCGTTTTTAGCATTCACAGCATCGTGCGCAGTAAATTAATTAGAATAATGCTACTCAACGATGATGGTGCTGTTTTGGCAGCTCCTGTGTGGGTACTTACTTTTTTTTTTTTTTTTTTTCAAATTGTCCAATGACACTACGTTATGTGTCCCTCTATTTTTTAATCATATCGTCGAGTTTGTTTGTGTAGCATGATGTATTAATTTTTGGTGCAATACAATTATAAATTAAATTTGAAATGGATGGATGGGTTATAGTCCAAATTCTAGGTGTCATTCCTTTTTGGAATATTATATTTGGATTTGGGTGGGAGTAGGTGAAGCTTTTTAGCCATCGACCTTTACAAATTGATTCAAATATGATTTAATTAATTGTCATAAAAGGGAGATTGAGCAGATAATCACTCGTGATTGCGGATGAGATGACTAGATACAGATTCAAATTGTGGAGCAAGTCGTCTAATAGCCGCCAAATCCACATAATAAAAAGCCAAAATTAAAAATAATTCCAATTTGAGCTCCAATTTGGAATGGACCACTCGACTAGAATGACAAGTTTCCACTCAATTAATTATTGACACATCATTGTGCAGGAGAGAAAGTATTTAACAATGTTAAATAGTTGTTAAAGTGGTAAATTAAAATTGATGACGCGTTCATTTAAAATAATGTGTCAATAATTAAATGGTGGATAATAAATTGAATAGCAAATCTCACCTCCCCTACCTTACCTATCGAGGTGGCAAACGAGCCTCGCCTGCTCGTCGGCTCGGGCTCATAAAAAAGACGAGTCTAAGCACGAGCAGAGCAGGCCGGCTCATTAGGCGAGCTGATCCTGCTCGACTCGTGGGTGGCGAGCCACGAGCCGGCTCGTTGGCTTGCCGGATTTTTTTTCCCTTCTCCTCTATGCTTATCTTCCCTAAAAAAAAAAAATTTGCCGAGCGGCTCGCCTTGGGCGAGCACGAGCCGAGCACCCACTCGGCTCGTTGGGCGGCGAGCCGATCTCGCCCGAGTATGGGCCGAGCCGACATCTTTACTTACCTACTAATATTAATAAATAAATTTATTAGCACAGAAAAAAGTGATTGTGAGCGAAGCGGAATTTTAGTGCGATATCGTTGTTTCTTTACTGACGATCGTCAATAACCATAATTATCACGATAATGCACACAACTTTCTTGACTAAGTCACTAAGATTAAATAAATACACAAATAATCAACATGTGATATATCAATAATGATATGATAATCAGTTATTTTCTAAATTAGTCTGCTTGATTTAGTTTATGCTTGTAACTTTACTGATTAATTCATTAATTAACCTGTCATTACCATACTATTTTCTATTTTTCTACATAAGTTGGGATCTGCATTTGCTCTCCATGGAATTTCCAATTTATCATCAGTGCAAAGGAATGTAGCAGACGTACCTTTACTGCAATCAGTGTTCTAAAAGGCGTAATGCATGACAATGCGTGGAGGCCAAGTTAAGGGTTAGGCGAGATTAGACGAGACGTATGCATAAAAAAACGAAAAAAGACGTTTTCTTATTTTAATAATATTCTAATTTTTAATCAATCAAAAAATCATTTAATAATTAAAAATAATACTTACTAAACATTTAAAATAGATTTATAAAAACTTTATACATTTTTTCAAAGTTTCCAACAAAAAAGATAAGTTTTAAATTTAAATACAAAATAGTAAATAAATGGCATAAGAACTTAAATATTATCTAACTCTTTATTGAAGGAGAGAATTTTTTATTTTATTTTAGTGGTTGTTTTAAATTAAGGCAAATTGAAGAAATTAACCTTTAATAAATTTTAACTTTAAAGAATTGAAAAAAAAAATTAAAAATTTAAAAAAAAAATAAAAAAAACCCGCATACGCGCTCATAATTGCACCTAGGCGCGCATTAGCTGGCGATCAACGCTAAATAAGGCGCGTTGACCGCCAAATAAGGCGCCAAGCCACTTGACCTGACGCCAAGGCCACGCACTATTTAGAACACTGACTGCAATAAATTTCCAGGGTTCAATCGGTAAATTACATGCATCGTAAATATATTTTAATTTTAGTTTAATGATCTTGTAATTGTGTTTAATTTTATTCAATTGGATAATTACACTTTAATTTAATTCCGATTAAGTAACTCTGTCTAATTCATTCACTAGACCACTCAATAAATTATGCACATCATTTAATTCAGTGAAATTGTACTTATTTCATGTCAGCAACTAATGATAATGTATGATAATCACTATTTATTGACCGTCATGTCATTAAATTGGACAAAATTATCTTAATTCAAATCAAATTGATATGTAGCTAGCTACCCAATTGAAATATCACCTAATTTAGATAGAATAAAAGTGCTATTATTCGGAATAGAACACTGCTACAATTACAGTGATTAGGAAGGCGGATTAGTGGGGTCTACACTAATTAGAGAGAGTTGTAAAATTTACAGCCCTCTAAACACTGTAAGAGTAGTATTTTTGTTCGGAATGACATATACTTGAACTCTATGCATGTTGTAAAAAAAAATTGTGCTTTACAGTATAATATCCCTGTTTGGGTTCCATTTTCTCAAAACTCATTCTAAATCGTACGTGTCCCTATAAAATAATTTAGCACATAAATCCAAAATATATTTTTAATTTTTAACTGCACAATTTCAAAAAAATAAAAATAGATAACTATTTCAAAATACTTTTTTTTTTTTTTTCCTCAAAAATGGGGCTGAAACAAGGACAATGTTATAATATTTTAATCATATTATAAATAATAAAATAATAAACGATAGTGTTTCATGCATCCAACGGGGCATGGGCAAGTGGATTTGGTATCATATTTCATAAACTTAGACCATCATTTTTGGTCCAGTCTAATTTCTGCCAACCACCTCACTACCCAAACCCACCATACATTGTTCTCTACCTTAGTCGCTTTTCTCCTTCCTATATATTATACATCAGAAAGAAAGATTTCTTTCTCAACTCTTTAATATTTCTAAACTAAACGCCACCCTCCTGAAATTTTGAACCACTGAACATTATACCATGAAAACTCTCCTGATATTCATGCTTGTAGTTTCGCTTTTTGCAGTTGCAGAATCAAAATGCAACAGTACAGACAGAACTTTTCTCTCCAAGGCCTTCGCCTCCGTTTCTGGTTTCAACATCACCTGGTTCAACAACTCTCAACCCAACTGTAAAAATCCTCCAATTCTTGAAATTAGACTCCCATCAAGAAATCTCAGAGGTACCATCTCATGGAAATTCCTCAAAAACATGTCCAACCTTCAAACCATAGATCTCTCCAAAAATTATTTGACTGGTTCTGTTTCTTCTTCTCTTTGGTCTATTCAAACCCTGGTAGAAATTAACCTGTCAAAGAACAGATTAGGAGGCTCGGTCGAGCTCCCGAAACCTGAAATTGTTAAATCTTCAGCAATTCGAAAGATCAATCTTTCTTTCAATAGGTTTAAGAATTTTACTTTCCTCTCTCATTTTCCTTATCTCACATTTGTTGATATTTCACACAATGATTTACAGGTTGTTCTACCTCATTGGTTCACCAACTTAACCAGACTTGAGATTCTTAACTTTTCTAACTGTAATATTTCAGGAAATTTAAAGCCCATTTCAGGTCTTTCACATTTGAAGGATCTTGATGTTTCGAATAACCACCTGACTGGAAATTTTCCTGCTGATTTCCCACCATTAGGTAATCTCAAGTTCTTGAATGTCTCGTTCAATAACTTCTCAGGTGAAATGGATTCAAAAACGGTAAAAAAATTTGATAAGTCCTCCTTTATTCATGCCGGAAATTTCAAAATTCAGAATTATACTTCCACCCCAGCGTTGCATACTAGACTCCATCATTCACCCACCCCAGCTCACCAAATACCAGACAACAACATAAATTTCATCAAAAAAAGAAAACCCAAATCGAAAGCCAAGACTCTGGTTTTAGCCATATCACTTGCATCAACATTTCTTGTCTTGGCCATTGGGGTTTTCACTTATTGCGTGTACAAGAAGAGAAAGATGGCTAGACAAAACAAATGGGCAATTTCAAAGCCAATTCAAGTACCATTTAGATTCGAAAAATCGGGTCCATTTTCCTTCGAAACAGAATCTGGGTCCTCGTGGGTGGCTGATATTAAAGAACCCTCTTCAGCACCGGTGGTGATGTTTGAGAAGCCATTGATGAACCTTACGTTTAAGGACTTAATTGCAGCGACGTCACACTTTGGGAAAGAGTCCCTTCTTACAGAGGGTAGGTGTGGACCCGTGTACAGAGCCGTACTACCAGGTGACCTCCACGTGGCAATCAAGGTCCTGGAACATGTTAGGGACCTTAACCATGCCGAAGCTGTAGCCATGTTTGAAGACTTATCAGGGTTGAAACACCCCAACCTGCTGCCTATTTCTGGCTATTGCATTGCAGGTACTGAACACTATTTTAACTCATAAATATTAAAGAGTTACTGATTTAGCAGTGATTTGTTTGACCT
This sequence comes from Fraxinus excelsior, assembly GCA_019097785.1. Taxonomy (NCBI): domain Eukaryota; kingdom Viridiplantae; phylum Streptophyta; class Magnoliopsida; order Lamiales; family Oleaceae; genus Fraxinus; species Fraxinus excelsior. The sequence continues at coordinate 39,489,940 of CM032624.1, read as the reverse complement.
GCCCATATTCAATGCGTTCACGTGAATGGTAGTTCTAAGAAAACATCACATAAATCGAAACGATAGTCGGTTTTCGAGAGAGATTCAATTTTGAACTGCTGCCTGCAATTTTCTTTCCAGGCATGTGATGTGATTTGAATTGAAAACTTGGAACTTACCTAGCCGTACTGTAGCATAAAAGTATGTCTGTTAGGTTTAAAGAATCTGGTTAAGTAAAATTTAGTGAAGAATAATCACTTATTTGTCTTTGAGTTTAGATTCATCTGACATTTAAACCTAATTCATTTAATGAGTCATTTGATTGATACCTTTTGACAAAGACTTAACGTTAATTGGAGTATGAATTTGATGAATTGTTCCTTTGTCTGCACTCTGCAGGTAAAGAAAAGTTGGTACTCTATGAATTTATGGCCAACGGCGATCTCCACCGTTGGTTGCATGAGCTTCCAACCGGAGTACCCAACGTGGAAGACTGGAGCACTGACACGTGGGAGCTTCAAAATGGGTCCCATAATTCATCACCAGAGAAACTGGAATGGCACACTCGCCACCGCATTGCAGTGGGTATAGCGCGTGGCCTCGCCTATCTGCACCATGCACGGTCCAAGCCAGTGGTGCATGGACATTTGGTTCCTTCGAACATATTGTTGGCGGATGACTTTGAGCCCCGGATAGCTGACTGTTCTCTGAGTCAAGACCGAATCGGTGGTTCCACCGAGGCCGATGTTTATAATTTTGGTGCAGTGCTGATGGTGTTGTTGACGGGCAAACCAGGTTCACAAGAGACTGTGAACTGGGTGAGGAGATTAGTAAAGGATGGAAAAGGTGAGAACGCGCTCAACTCAAAGTTGAGACTCGGTGGTGACTCGGTGACTGGGATGGTCGAGTGTCTTAGAATTGGGTACTTGTGCACGGCGGAGGCGCCAGGGAAAAGGCCCACAATGCAACAAGTTTTGGGTTTGCTTAAAGATGTACATCCCAACCCCTAAGAGTTGACTCAGCAATTTACAAATTGACTCAAACGCGTGGATTAGACTTGGACAGTGTAATCATTCATATGCTTCCGTCGACAAACAGACATCAACATTTCTACCATGGCGCGCTGGTCACGTTCAGTTCACGCGACTCGATGTCAGTAGGATTTGTTTCTTCGTATGTGAAGAGAAACAGCCATGCATGCCAATGAACTCTAGTCTTCATTTCCTATTATGATTCTTCGGAAGTATTTTCTATTAATTTTAGAAAAAAAAAAGTATTTAAATAAAGAAATAACTTAAAATCTAGATCTAGCATACAACAAAATGAAATGATGAAGAAAGACTCGTATAGTTGATATCCTATTTATTGAAACTCTTATTATTGCATTAGACCAACTAAGATTTAGGGGGTTGGCAATGGGCCGAGTCGAGCCGGCTCGGCTCTTTCCCACACGAGCTCGGCTCGTGGCTCGTCGAGACAAGCCGTCCCATTTTGGGTGAGTTCGGCTCGTGCCCGGAACTCGCCCAAAATGAGTACTCGGCTGGCCCAAGCCGGTTCAGCTCGTTTTTTTTTATACACACCATAGTAGATAAGCCTTTATAAAAAATAAAAATAAAAATTACAAGCCGGCTCGTGGCTCGCTCCCACGAGCCGTTCGCCTAAAAACCAGTCGAGCAGGCTTGGCTAGCGAGCCGCCTTGCTCTAGCTCGTCATTTTGACGAGTCCGAGCAGCGTCGACTCGGCTCGTTTGCCTCCTCTAATTTAAGGTGTGTTAATCCACATTATTTTGGAATAATAGATTGATAGAGAATGTGTGACTGAAAAATAAGGAAAAGTTATTGATGTGATGGAAAATATTATTTTATTGAAAAATGTATGGTTGAAAATGAGTAAATAATGAATATAAAAATTTTAATGGGGTTGAAACATGGGCTTAATACTAGTATTTGAGCGTTTCATTCTTGTCTCCGTGCTCTGTATCAAAGGGTCGATTTGGCTAAATTTTTGAAAAGTCAAAAACTATTTATGAGAATAAAAAATATTTTTAAATGTATTTGAATAATTTTCTAAAAGTGCTTTGTCTGATTAGAATAATAATTGGACGAAATTGGAATGCAACTCTTCTACAAGAAGCGGAAATAAAAAAAGAGAAGTCTTGTCAAAAGATTCTAAATAGTTATCCAAATATCGTGATGTCTGCAATAATAAATCAAATTTAATAACAATATAAAAATACGATTGCGTTTTATGTATATCATTACTTATAGATTGATTTACATATCAAATAAAAACTCTTTCGCTTTTTTTTTTTTGACACATCATTTATCTATAAAATTCTCTATAACTTCTTATGTACAAATAACATTATTTCCTAGAAATAGGAAACCAAAATGCTGAAAAGATGGGAGAAGGTAGACAAGAATAGGTGGGATTATGTGGGCATGGTTGGAGTTCGTTTAAGGTGGAACATGGATGATAAAGAATGCCATACGGCAGTTTCAAAAAATAAAATCATCAACCTACTTTATTTTTCTGTGTTCTTCCTTTATTAATTCTCTCTTTCTTGTTTGTTTGCTCTTTTTGTTAATATTTGTAGCTTTATTCCTTTCAGTTTTTTTTAATATCCCATCTATTTTTCAAAGGTGGATGAAAAAGAAATATTCCAGTCTAATAAAGTACATAAGAACAGTCTTTAGAAAAGAGTTGGGGATCATTTTCCTTTTGGGGACCGTTAAATTAGCCATTTAGTTGCAATTTTGGTCATTGGATGCCCCAAAAGCCCATATGCTGATAAGTTGTATAACTTAAGTATTGTCGATTTAAGTATTGTAATTTCGCGTAGTGAAATTTTCTTTTGTAAATTTTTTTCATTATTGAGACGAATCTCTATAAGTTTTACGTATTCTGTAGTGTTTATTTTTATTTTTTCGACTTGATTGCTCTCGATGAAATAAAATTATGGTTTATAATTCTCAACATATGCTTCTAAAAGTTCCATGCATTCTTTGGATTTACTCAATTTGTAAGGTGCCGTTCTCTTTGCCGTTTTCTGTTTTCGATTTTTCAAAACGGTGAAAATGCGTTCTCTTTGTCATTTTCGAAAACGAATTTTGAAAAACGAAAAAAAAAATGTGAAGAAAATGCAAAACGGCAGACATGCCGTTTCGGGCGTTTTCTTCACAAACAGATCAGATTTTGGAAAACACGGGAAACAACCATGTTTCCCCCAAAACGTCTCCTCCCTCCTTTCTGCCAAGCCCCACTCCGCCACTTTCCAACCCAGGTAACTCCGGCCAACCTCCTCCAAAACGGCCAGATTTATATACCATTGTGAAGCCTTCAATCCTCTCTTCAATCACCACACAAACAATAATCCAATCATGTACCAAAATCGATCAAAACTATCCTCAACCTCCGGTAACACCCAAGGTCGCGCTTCAATTCTTCATCCCCACAACATTGAATTATCAAATTGGCCCCAATCGAGTCTTCAGTAGGCATATAGGACCATGTGTTACATGTGAATTGCACCAGTTAATTCAGAAAAATGCTCCAATTTTCAAATCCACCGACACCGCCACCTTCTCCTCACCTCCATTTCCCAGTCGTCCCCTTCCCCTCACCTCCACACACATCGCCGCCGAAGGAATCTACACCGGTCAATTCATTTACTGTGTGAAGAAGGGCAAGCTTGTGGTCGGAAAAGGAGGGAGGGAGAGAGAGAGAGAGAGAAGACCGACGCGGGGAAGAGACAGAGAGAGATGGGAAGAAAATGTGTTTGGAAGAGAACACCGTTTCAATTTTGAGTTTTTCAAAATAATTTTCCAAAAACACATTTTTAACAATCTTAAAATGGACACTCAAAACACAAAACACAAAACTAAAACACAAAGAGAACGATCCCTAAGTTTTCCTAAGTCACAAAATTCACAAGCTACCATTCCAAGAATTTGTCCTGCTTGTGCAGATTGGAGTATGTAATAAGACATTTGTTGGAAATTTTGACTCAAATTATTGAAGTAAAGAAAATAAAAGAAAAGAAAATAATAGTCAAATTAAGGAATTTGAGGAGTTAGGATAAGTATATTTTTGGAAGTGTATATAAACATATAAAAATTAGTGATATATTTTATAATGCAGCCTCAAGTATTAATATAATATCAGAGCTTCTTAAGTATAAACAAGCAATTCAATTTGATTATAAAGATAAGCTCAAAGGTTTCAAGACTGATTTGCTCAAAAGAGTTACTATCTTACATAGGAGTATTAAGAGATAAATTCCACGTTCAATTATCATAAAATAAACAATCAACGTATAAGGGTTTTGACTACTTCTTTTAACTATGATGCCTTTTTAAAATGGAAATATTAGTAACTTTTTGTTTCAATTTAAATGCGAATTAAACATGTGTATAAATACGTTTAAGGAAATAGAGAGTTCAGTTTTATTGATTTACATTTTTCTGTTTCCTTTCCTAACATTCTCGATCGGATTTAAACAAATGGGAAAAATAGAAGATGAAAGATGAGCTCCTGACGCAGCAAACTATGCGCCGTCTCACCTTATCCCTTGAATAGTGATTTTTAGAAAAATGTGTGATTAAAAAAATTAGAAAATTTTTGAATTTACGTGCAAAATATTTTATTATTTGAATGTGCGGTTGAAAATGAGTACGTAGAAAAAATGATTTTCAAATAATGGTTGTCTCATACAAAGTTTTAAAGATTCTTACTCTTTATCGTTTTATTTATTTTTTCTTTTATCCTTTTTTTCCTCCCAACTTCCATGCCTTCAAAATCTTGAAACAAAAGGCACAAGCAACTATGCATAAACAATCCAAAGACGTTATTTAGCCTATTAGGTAGGGGTGTCCGTGGGTCGGTTCGATTTGGTTCTGTTCAGTTCCAAATTTTTCGGGTATTTAATAAATAGAATCGTCGGTTCCAAATATAATTATAGAACCGTTCGGGTTCGGGTTCGATTCCATACCATAATTAAATTTTTTTAACATTTACATCAACACTACATAAATATAACAAATGGCATTTCATTCTCGATTCGGGTACCCGTTCGAGTATTTAACTTATGAAGAACCGCTCGATTCAACTCGGTTCGATTCGAGATTTTTGGACACCCCCTACTGTTAGGTTAGTAGGTTAAAATGGATAGATTATTGTACAAAGTAATTTTTGTCCAACAAACATCAACGAGATTAATTTAATTTGAGTAATTTATGTTACTTTAAGAATTCGATTATTCTAAGCAATATAAAGTGTAAGCTTAGAAGGACTAATATGCTAAAACCATTTTTTTTTTTTTTGTCTCTCTTTCATTTTTCTTAAGAATTTTTAATTTAATATATTAAACATGCTTTAAAATATTGGTGAAATTGTAAAATTTGTTGACAATAGCTCATAAATGAGCTTCTTTTACTATTGTTGAAGTTGCTGAGTTTCGATTGCTGCCATAGTTCTCCACTAATACTAGCCAGCGAAAAATATTTTTCAATTGAACGGCCCCTTTCCTTGTTTCTTAGGCATGGAGGGGATCTTTTGGGAGAAAAAGAGATTGCTTTGGACTTAACGATTATGTGTTAATTTACTTACTTTCTATGTATGGTACGTGACATAAGTTTGGTTCAAAAATTTAATTTTGATGAAAAATTGTGGCAAAAACTGCCACATGACATAGATTTCCTATGTTTAATCCCCATTGTATTTTATATGCATGTCATTTTTGTGTATATGGATTTGTTTGCTGTTCTTAAAAATATAAAATTCAAACCTTGATTATCTGTTAGCCATATGATGGTTTTCATTTCACAATAATATCCTTTTGCATGTCCTAATTTTCAAGTTTACGCTATAAATTCTTATAGAATGTGTGTTGTTGCTGCAGATGAAATTTATCAATTTTCTTGCACTTAAGTTGACTACTGGAAGAAGCTTAAATGCAGAAATGCACAATAGAAAAGGGTATAGAAACCTCGATTTCTTGCGGCTTTCAGCGACTTATCAAAATATTCATGAGACTGGATCTTGTTTCGATATAGATGTACTTGACCATCATGGATATGATGAAAGTGACTTCCATACTGAGATAGGTTAGAAGCCATTTCTGATGCCCTTTTTATTCGTATTTTTTTTACTTGTCAATCTCCGCATCCTTTGCATTAGCTAGTGCCACTCTCTTCGCACCATGCTCGCAATTTTGGTTGGGTGGGTACAACCAAGAAAGGCATGGGAGTCTTCGGGCATTGCTCGAGCTGATTCAAGTTTTTTTTTTTTTTTTTCCAAATTATGTAAAGACTGAATACTTATAAACTAAACAAGAAAGAATAAATCTTCCGTCATTGCACAATTTTTATACCTAAATTTTCTGTAGTGATAAAGTCACTTTCTTGTGGGTCAAAGTTTTTAACTTAAAGATAAGAGGATAAGATTTCTTCACCATTAAGTATTTGAATTGGAAAAAGAAAGTGGTGAATTTCTACTTGAATTCACCACTCCACCTCCTTATTTTCACCTCTATAAATACATGGTTTCCTTTCTCTAATTATCATTCCCAATCTTGGAGGCAAAATCTCATTTTGGAGAGAGAGAGAGAGAGAGTCTCCTAAATATTGTATTTCCTTTTATTAGAGATATTGTATTTTTTTTCTCCTAGCATAAGAGAGGGTATTGTCAATTGTGCTCTCCTTATTTTTGAGAAAAATTCTTATATTCTTTTGCTATAGTAAAATCCTTCTACAATTTGCCCTTGGTTTGTCCACGTAAAAATTTGGTGTTCATTATTTTTCATTTCTACTTCAATTGTTATTGTGTGTTACGACGTCCTAACAGCAGTATCGAAGTGCTAGGTTTATAGCCGATTTTCGTGCTACAATTAGATCATGTTAGTGGAAAGGAGGCATCTTCAATAATGGTAACGAAGTACGAAATAGAGAAGTTCAATGGGAGTAATTTCTCATTGTGGAAAATGAGAATAAAAGTAGTTTTAAGGAAAGATAACTGTTTGGCGGCAATTGGAGATAGACCCGATGAGATCACTTATGACGACAAGTTGTAAGAGAATTCAGTGGTGGCAATGGGCCGAGCCGAGCCGGCTCGGCCCATGCCAAGACGAGCTCGGCTCGTGCTCGCACGAGCCGAGCTCGTGGCTCGTTGCCCACGAGCCGAGCTTAGGCTCGGCTCGTGGGTTTTTGGGCGAGCTCGGCTCGTGCCCGAGCTCGCCCAAACGAGCCGAGCGGCTCGTTTTTTTTTTTTTTTTTTTTTTATTTATATAAATAATACACATAACATACCGACACTAGTTTAATTGTAAAAGATATATACACACATTTTGTGATTAATTTCTAAATATACATTTTCAAAAAAATTTATAATTTTTTTAAAAAATATGAACAAAAATTATTTTATTGAGTTACTAAGTTACTTGAGTAATAATGTAATATATTTTTTGTTTACCATTTTATACTTAAACTTAAAAATAATATATATGTAAAGTATAAACATATTTTATAAACCATTTTTTAAATATACATTTTTCAAAACATTTTTATTTTTTATAAATAAAAAAATAAAGATAGACCCTCCTCCTTTATCCGGGCTTGGGACCGGCTACTTCAATTTTTAGTAGGCGGAGTTAAAAATTGTACACGAACAACTTGTTACGTGTACAATTTTTTAAAAAATATTATAAATGTATGAAAATTAAATTTTGTGATAATTATGGTGAAATTAAATATCACTTACTTGGTTACAGGCAATTTCGGCATATTTATCTTGAATTCGATAACTAGCATCTTCCCAATCTTTCACGCACATTAACGCTTCCAAAATATCTTCTTTGAGTCGACTCCTGACCTCAGAGAGAACCCTCTTCCCTGCACTAAAAGCAGACTCCGAAGCTACAGTGCTAACAGAGGTGTTAGTAGATCTTTTGCCATTGCAGAAACTACTGGCCATCGACGTTCATTATCTCGCCAAAATTTAATTACCTCTTCTGAATTTTTCTTAACTTCTTTGGTAGTAGGCAAAGTATGACGAAAGTAATCGATTAATTCAGATGGCAACGCATTTGGACTATTACTCGAAGTTTGAGTACATGCAGTGGATGACAAACTACTACTACTACCACCAGATGAACCACATGCATATGCAAATGAATTAAATCTATATGAGTTCATGCTTTCGAATAAATCTAAAATTACATCGTCGTCATCCGTTGGATTAGTGGGAGGAGTAGATGTAGGTACACGAGTAATATTTGTACCCATTCGTGAAGCATATAATTCGTACATTTCACGTAATGTTTCTTCCAAATTCCTATAAGTAATAGGTGTACTAAAAGTTAAATAATTTGAAATTTTATCAATTACAAATTTAGTACCCGATAAATTAAATCGGGGGTCCATGACGCATGCTAAAGGAAATAACATAGGTAATTCTTCCCAATATTTTCTGAATTTTAATTCCATGGAATATATAACTGCATGAAAATCGGGGTCATTTTGAAATCTTTTAAAAGTCTTAGCAATTGCATAAAGACGTTCAAGAACCATACAACTTGTAGGATAATAAACGCCAGACAATATATTTGTAGAATCATAAAATGTGGACAAAAAATGTTTTATTTTAAGAACTATATTCCAATCGGTTTCATTCAAAATAGTTTCGTCTTCATCTCTAACATGCCTATTGTTATAAAATTCAGTAATTAAATGTTCGAAACCTTCACATGATTTTAATAATAAGTAAGTGGAATTCCATCTATGGCCTACGTCAGTAATAAATGTTTTTGTATTTGTCATTCCATTTTCTGAACAAAATTCTTCAAATGCTTGTTTTCGACTAGGTGTAATCGTGATATATATAAGTGCACTCCTAATTCGGTCAATTTCATCCTTAACATGTTTTAAACCGTCTTGTACTACTAAATTAAAAATATGACATACACATCGAATATGAAATAAATAACCACCAAAATCGGGTTGAAGTACTCTATGCAATTTATCGATAACAACTTTATTTACGGTAGCATTGTCGAAAGTAAAAGAACGAATTTTGCTCTCGCATTTATACTCTTTAACTATATTTATGATAGCATTAAATATAGTTTGGGCGTTGTGTGGGTACTCAACAATTTTAAAAGCAATAATTTTTTTATGCATAACCCAAAGTGGGTCTATATAGTGTGCAGTTGCAGCAATGTAACCTCTCTTATTAATACCTTCCCACATATCAGAAGTTAAAGATATCACACCCCCATATTTCTCTAAATCATTTATCAATAGTTGTTTTGCATGAAGAAAATATTTAATTGTATCAGCACGGAGAGTATTTCGACTTACCCCAACGTACCTCGGCTGAAGATATGTTTTGACGTAGTTCACGAAATGTTGGTTGTCCGCTATTGCTAGTGGCAACTCAGACGCGGCAACAAACTTCACCATTCCCGTTCGAGCTTCCTCCTCTGAATACATCCATGTAGAAAGTGGTGTAGTACCACTGGCGCCTGGAGAACCAAACTGTAGTTGAGTTTGACCAGCTGGAAGAAACCCATGTTTGGTCACACATGCTTTGTAGTGACGATTGAGGTGGGTAGTTCCAATGCCTCTTTGCCATGCCAGTCGTTGTTGGCAGTATTTACATACTGCTTTGGTTTCGGGGATTCCATCGACCAAACGATCGGTTTGAACCAATTTAAAATGGTCCCAACATTTTGCCTTGTTCTTCCCCTTTCTTTTCCCTCTTGCATCGAGAATATTTGACGTAGGCTCTTCATTTTGTTCCAAATCAATTGGAACACTAGGATCAACGTCAACGTCAACGTCATCCAAATCAATTGGACGATTACCTTCATGAACGTCGTAATCTTCAATATTTTCTGGAATTGGTAATTCATTGAGACCGGAGAATTCATTCCCAAATTGATTTTGGGCAGGTGTTTGTATTTCGTTCTCCATACCGAACAAGTTTTCAACAAATGATCGTGAATCCATTTGTTAAGAATAATAGAAATTGAATATAGAAATGTAGAAGATGATTATAGAATGAATGAATGAATGATATTGTTGATAAATAAATGGAGATTTGAGAATGTAAATTGTATAGAGTAGAGAATGAGAGAATATAGATTGATATTGGTGGAAAAAAAAGTTTGATTTAGGTATGTATTTATAGAGGAAAAAAAAAAAAATTCAGGGACCAAAACGGTCACTGAATAAATTCAGTGACCGTTCTGGTCAATAAATTCAGTGACCAGAACGGTCACTGAATACAACTATTCAGTGACCGTTTTGGTCACTGAATTTATTCAGTGACCAGAACGGTCACTGAATTTAACTTTTAAATTTTTTTTTATTAATTCCTTTGACGAGCCACGAGCCGAGCGGCTCGTGGCTCGTCAAAAAATTTTTTTTTTTTTTTTTTTTTTTCCTTTGGGTGGACGAGCCACGAGCCGAGCGGCTCGTGGCTCGTCCAATTAACGAGCCACGAGCCGCTCGGCTCGTGGCTCGTAAAAAAAATTTTTTTTTTTTTTTTTTTTAAGAAAAACCCACGAGCCGGCTCGTGGGCTCGTCTTGGACGAGCCGACGAGCCGGCTCGTCTACAGTGACGAGCCGAGCAGGCTCGGCTCGTCACCCGAGCGGGCGAGCTCGGCTCGTGCTCGGGCTCGTTTTTTTACGAGCCCGAGCGGCTCGTGGGCGTGAACAGTACGAGCCGAGCGGGCGAGCCGACGAGCCGCTCGGCTCAATTGCCACCTTCCTTTCTCTAATTATCATTCCCAATCTTGGAGGCAAAATCTCATTTTGGAGAGAGAGAGAGAGAGTCTCCTAAATATTGTATTTCCTTTTATTAGAGAGATTGTATTTTTTTCTCCTAGCATAAGAGAGAGTATTGTCAATTGTGCTCTCCTTATTTTTGAGAAAAATTCTTATATTCTTTTGCTATAGTAAAATCCTTCTACAATTTGCCCTTGGTTTGTCCACGTAAAAATTTGGTGTTCATTATTTTTCATTTCTACTTCAATTGTTATTGTGTGTTACGACGTCCTAACAGCAGTATCGAAGTGCTAGGTTTATAGCCGATTTTCGTGCTACAATTAGATCATGTTAGTGGAAAGGAGGCATCTTCAATAATGGTAACGAAGTACGAAATAGAGAAGTTCAATGGGAGTAATTTCTCATTGTGGAAAATGAGAATAAAAGTAGTTTTAAGGAAAGATAACTGTTTGGCGGCAATTGGAGATAGACCCGATGAGATCACTTATGACGACAAGTTGTAAGAGATGGATGGCAATGCTATTGCTAATCTACACCTAGCACTAGTCGATTGAGTATTGTCAAGTGTGGCGGAGAAAAAAATAGCAAAAGAGATATGGGATACTCTGACAAAATTGTACGAGGTCAAATCACTACACATCAAAATTTTCTTGAGGAGAAAACTTTACACCCTTCAGATGATGGAGTCAACTATGATGACTGACCACATCAACACCTTCAACAAATTATTTTCACAACTCATGGCAATAGAGCATAACATAGAGACGGGATGAACATGTTGAAATTCTACTTCAAAGTCTACCTGATTCGTATGATCAACTCATCATCAACTTAACCAACAACATTGAAGTTCTAGTATTCAATGCTATTGCAGCTGCGGTTCTTGAAGAAGAAAGTCGGCGAAAGTAAAGAACATACACCAGGAGGCTCACAGCAAGTCGAAGCTTTGACAATGATAAGAGGGAGATCAGCAGAACGTGGCTCCAGTGAGAGTCAAAATCAGGGTAGATCAAAATCCAGGAGTAAGAAGAATGCCGAGACGTCAAAAATGATAACCCAAGAATAACTAACCAAGAGGTGGGTGAATTGGTTTTTAAAACTTTTTTTCGACACTTAGTCTCAAAACAATTCGATACACAAGATATAAATGTAAAATATGATACGAGAATTAAATATGCAAGTTTGATAACTTAATTCAAGTATAAATATAACACAATATAAATAGTAATGTAATTAAAGTGCATTAATGTAAAGATAACAAACTGATTTAATGTGGTTCGATACACAATGTGTTCTACGTCCCCGTTACCAAGCTCTTTATCACGAGCAAAGCCAAATGCACTATAATGCTAACTTACAAATAAGGAGTACCAATCTTTAAGTGACTTACAACAAGGAGCACTTATCCTTAAGTGACTTACAACAAGGAGCACTTATCCTTAACAACAATCGAGTTTTCACAAAGCTCTCGAAACCACCAAAGTATAAATGATAATTTTACAATTGAAAGAATTCTCTTAACAAATGATATAATCAAGTCAAGTATTTAGAGAGTTATGATAACACTTCAATAGATGACAAATAATAAAGTTCAAGTGTTTATGAAGAAAATTTTGATGAATAATTGATAATGAAGTAGTTTGAGTTTTTGTATCCAAGTTTTCAAACCAATAAACTCTCTTAACAAATAATACAACTTAAGTATGATGAGAGATTTACACTTAAATCAAAGTGTTGGCAAAGAAAACTTTTATCAAGAATGAAGTTATGAAAAGTTCTTTGCAAAATAGAATTATTGATAAGATGAATGAAAATATGTTGAATCAATCAAGAAATTCTTTTGTAATAAATGAAATAGAACTTAGACTCAAGTAATCTCAATGATTTTCAATAAATAACCTCTTCAAAATCTCTTGTAAGTTGTTGGAATTGAATGCAAAAGAAATGAATATTTATAGAGTCAAAAAGAGATACTCTCAGGTAAGTTCGGTTGACCCAAAATTTTCGGCTGACCAATTTTTTGAATATAGCCGTTACAAGATTCTAACTGTTGGACTTTCGGTTAACCAAGTTAGGTTGACCGGAAATTCTTGGTTGACAAATTTTTTTCTTTAAAATTACTTTTTCAAAATCTATTTCATATTATGATTCAAAAGCATTTTTATGTAAATGCTGAATTATGAAAATAATTTGACCTTTATGCATTTGCTAAGAATCGAATAGTTAATACCTTTACATTTGAGTTTTGATAAACTATTTCTAAGTTTTAAACTTCAAAGTTCTTGTTCTTGTTCTCTTCGAGTCTCATTTGATTGCTTATTTTTCAACGGATGACGATTTTAGTCTTTGAATGTTTAAGAAGATATATTCATGAAAAACTCAAGAGACAAAATTTGTTAGAAACACAAGTGTATTGTTTGTTATAATCAAAACAAGTGGAGCTATATTGAATTATAGGTCAATAATTTCCCTCTTTTTGATTATGACAAACAATATGTGATTTGTAATGATTTGTAGAAATATGAAAGATATTCCCTCTATCTTTTACACATCAATGAGAACCAACTTTATATAATATATAGCATGATATTCTAGAGACATGAATTTCCACAATTCATTTATATAGTAAACCACAACAAGAAGTCATCAAACTTAATAGAAGTAGTTGAGCTCACAAATTTCATAAGTTACAAATACATAATTCATAACTAAATGAAAATAACAACTCACAATAATTATAATCACATATATCTTCATTTTCCCTTTTTGGCATCATCAAAAAGTACGGGAACAAACATGTTAGAATAAATTCCCCCTTAGATAAAGCATAGGTGCAAGTTAGGAAAAATAAGTGAAAGTAATCATAGGTCACGGCATAAAAACATAAGTTCAAAAACGAAAATAGAGCTAATAGATAATGTTTTAATTGATAAGTGCGTTTTGCGCACTTATTCAGATCACAAAACATGAAAAATCATTGATGTATATGTTGAAATATGGCTTAATTCGATATAATTTGTGTTTGTAGGAGTTCATTGATGGATGGAATGAAGAGTGTGCAAAAGCGAGCGAAAAAAGGACCAAATTGGAAGAAAATGAAACTTCGGGGACCAAATGCAATTATTCAAAAGATGACCCGAATGACAAATCAAGAATGGAATTGAGCTAAGTAACACATTGGGATGTCATTGAATGTTAGAAGAAGAGGGAGAAGAAAGCAAGGCCAAAGAGTGAATGAAACAAGATTTACGGACCAAAGTGAACCAAATGGAAAATAATTTCTACCATGCAGTCGTATGGTAAAAAGCTCATGCAGTCGCCCAAGCATCAACAGGAAATGAACAGTGCAAGATTTTTATAATCATGTAGTCGCATAGTTCATTCTGGGCGCGAATTTTTTGGTTTCCTTATTCGAGCCAATCTTTTATGGTATGGTATCTTGAGACCCTATTTAACCCTAAACTCGTCCAAAACTAGGTTTGAACGCCTTCTTTGAGAGAAAAACATATTTGAGAGCTAACAAGCTTCAAAATTTCAAGATTTAATTCAAGTTTTTTGTGATGTATTCCTTTTATTATTTTTATTGTTCTTTTATTTTCTCCATGCTAGGCTAGACTTTTTATGTATTAGGTGAACGATGAACCTCACGACGTGACCTTTTAATTTTCTATTTTGTAATTTGATATTCAAACACAATTGATGGATGTTGAATGATTTATATACATTACTTTTTTTCTACAATTATATGCACAATAGTTGTATGAATGTGGTAGCTTATTTTATGCATTCGAAAGAAGGGAAATAAGCTCGACAAGATATAAATCATTGTAGGATCCGACAGGGGATAGAAATATACCGCTATACTTTACGTGAATCTCTAAGTGTTTACAAAACGTCATGTATTCTTGTATATTGCATTTGTCATAGAAATATAGTCAAATGGTATGCGAGAATATGTTCAATTCTACTCGAAAGAGATTATTGGATAAGTTAGAAATATTAATTTTTCAACCAATTCATCGTGTTATCAAATTGTGAAATAGGGGTTAAAATGAAAACTTTGTTTGGTGATTCGGGATCCTAGTGCGTTTTTTCATACATTAATTTCGTTCAAATCTTTTGCATTGAAACGTCATTTTTGCATTTCAGTTGTTATTTAGTTTAATCATAGAAACTGAAATATTCATCTCAATTTTAATAGATTCAGTTAATGTGACGATAATAAAAATCAAGTTCACTCAATCATCGTGAAAACGATATTCGAAATTTTAGGATTTCCACTTTATTACTTCTCAACGAACCGTGCACTTGCAGTGATTTAAATCCGAAACATATTTTCGTGAACATTAATCTTCCGCCGGTGGAGGAGGCAAAGAAGGCCTCTTGAAATAAACTCATTTGCTCCATGTGTTGATCAATTGCATTGACAGTAGTAGTGAGAGAATCGATCCAGTCTTGTAGGATGTTGAAATGATCTACGGTCATATATTGGCCGAAGGTCGGTGCTACATGCGGAGAGAACCCTTATGATGTGCTCGAGGAGAATCATCACCGTCATCACCATCACTACCATGACTACCCATTCCTTCTTTCGCCTCTTCTAAAGTAAATGGCCAAATAGTAGGGCCCGAGTTATTGTTGAAGCCTTAAGTATGACACACCTATTACCCATTACCTTTAACAATTTTCAATGCATTTAAGGGTGTTGAGATTAATGATATCAGTGTGTTTAGGCTTAAGAAAGGGCTCATCATCTAATGACACATTGAAATGTTTAAAGATTCTTTTAAGAAGCATATCATAAGGTAAGCTCTAGGAGATTTATGGATTTGTCGAATGTGTTTCAAAAAGAGGTAGGGAAAGTCCAATTAACGACTAACAAGAAGGGAGTCAAGAATGAACAAGTCGAGGTGATGAACTTCTTTAAAATGTCTACTTCGAGGAACTATAATATGAACAATAACATGGTGAATAATTTTGCATAGTATAGTAAATTTTCAGAATTTCGGTCCTCCTCTTTCGATTGACGAAAAGCCATGCTTGTCGACCGAAAATCTGGGGAAAATATTTGACCCTTTCAGTCAGTTTCAGCAGATCATATTCGGTCGATCGAAAATATACAATAAGTCAACCGAAAAATCCTGAAAGCAATTTTCATTTTAAACATATTTAACCACAAATCTCGGATTCATCGATAATACCTAAACCTCTACGAATGTAAGAAAATCTTTCGAGAGCTAGAGGTTTGGTAAGAATGTCGGCCAATTGTTTATCAGTACTTACAAATTCCAAATAAATATCATATTTTTGCACATGATCTCTAAGAAAATGATGTCGAATTTCGATATATTTTGTGCGAGAGTGCAAGATGAGATTTTTTAGATAAATTTATAGCACTAGTGTTATCACACATAATATGTCTATTTTAAAAAGTTAAGTGGTAATCGTTAAGAGTTTGTTTCATCCATAAAACTTGAGCACAACAACTAGCGGCCGATATGTATTCGGATTCAGTGGTTGATAGTGCAAAAAAAATTTGTTTATTGCTAAACCATGACACAAGGGCAAAGCCTAGAAAGTGACAAGTTCCACTAGTGCTTTTTCGATCAATAGTGCAACCCATCCAATCAACATCCGAATAGCTAATGAGGTCAATGTATATACCTTTTGGATACCAAAAGCCTAATGTCGCAGTACCACATAAATATCTAAATTCGTTTTAAAGCACTTAGATGTGATTCTTTAGGACTGAATTGAAATCTAGCACATAAGCAAACACTAAACATGATATGGGGTCTACTAGCGGTTAAGTAAAGAAGAGATCCGATCATACCTCGATATTTTGTTACGTCAATTGAAATGTCGTTTTCATCTTTATCCAATTTGAGTGATGTACTCGTTGGAGTATTCATCGGTTTCAAATCTTCAAAATTGAACTTCTTGAGCATGTCTACGATATATTTTGTTTGACTAATGAAGATGCCTTCATTAGTTTTTTTGATTTGAAATCCATGGAAAAACTTTAGTTTTCTCATCATGCTCATTTCGAATTCGTTGCTCATACATTTTGCAAACTCTTCACAAAGGGAAATATTAGTTGCACAAAAAATAATATCAACATAAATTTGTACAACAATCATGTCATCATTTTTTATTTTGATAAAGATTGTAGTATCCGCATTTCCCATTTGAAAATCATTTGAGATAAGAAATTTACTCAATCTTTCATACCAAGTCCTAGGAGCTTGTTTCAAATCATATAGAGCTTTTCTAAGTTTAAATACTTTTTTCGAAAATTTGTAATTTTTGAAATCAAGAGGTTGTTCAACATAAACCTCTTCTTGAATGAAACCATTTAAAAATGCACTCTTAACATTCATTTGATAGAGTAAAACTTTTATAACAAGAAAAAGCGAAAAGCATGCGAATGAACTTTAATCTAGCAATCGGGCAAAGGCTTCTTCGAAATCTATACCTTCTCTTGATTGTAATCTTGGGCCACTAATCTAGCCTTGTTACGTACAACAATACCATTTTCATCTCGTTTATTTCGAAAAACCCATTTTGTACCAATAATGGTTTGATTATTTGGTCTATCAACCAAATCCCAAACATAATTTCTCTCAAATTGATTTAATTCCTTTTGCATTGCAAGAATCCAAAACTCATCAAATTTGACTTCTTTAAAATTCTTTGGTTCAATTTAAGAAATGAAAGCACAATTATTTAAAAAGCTTTTGGTAGAATTTCTAGTACTTACACCATTGGAAGGATCATCGATGATAAGCTCCTTTGGGTGTGAGGGAACAAACTTCAATTCAATGGGGAGTATTAGATCATTTTGATTTTTTGAAGTTTCTTCTTTTCCTTGTCGAAGAATTTGTTCTTCCAAGTGTTTGTCTTCAACTTTTTTAGGATCTTCCTTGTTTTGATCTTGAATATTCGTTTGCTCAAGAGGAAGTTCCAAATCTATATCAACACCTTTCTCTTAATCAAGAAAATTAGTTTCATCAAAAGTAACATGCATGGATTCTTCCACTACTAAAGTTCTTTTGTTGAAAACTCTGTAAGCTTTGCTAGTAGGTGAATATCCAAGGAAAATTCCAACATCAGATTCTGAATAAAATTTTCCCAAATTTTCTTTTATATTAAGTATAAAACATTTGCAACCAAAAACTTTAAAATAACTTATGTTGGGAACTCTATTTCTCTAAAGCTCATATGGACTTTTGGTGTTCTTTCGACTTAACAAAACTCTATTCATAATGTAGCAAGCGGTGTTAACGGCTTCGGCCTAAAAGTATTTGGGTAAATTGTTTTCATTTAACATGGTCCTAGCCATTTCTTGCAATGTACGATTCTTTCGTTCTACTACACCATTTTGTTGAGGAGTTCTGGAGCCAAAAAAAAAATGATGTTCATACCCATTTTCTTTACAAAAATTATAAAAAGTAATATTATCAAATTCTTCATCATGGTCACTTCTAATGGTAGTGATATAATATCCTTTTTCATTTTGAACATTTTTTTACAAAAGTGTTTAAATACTTTTAAAGCTTCATTTCTCAAGTTCAAAAACAAGAACCAAGTGAATCTTAAGAAGTCATCAACGATGACAAATGCATAGTGTTTTCCATTTAGACTTGCAGTTTTAGAAAGTTCAAAAAGATCCATGTGAAAAAGTTGTAACGGTATTGTAGTTGAATATAATTACTTGGTTTTGAAGATGTTTTAGTTTGTTTTCCAAATTGACAAGCATCACAAATTTAGTCCTTTTCAAATTTCAAGTTTGGCATACCTTTAACAAAACAATTTTTTGAGATTTTTGAAATTAAATCCATACTAACATGACCTAATCTTCATGCCATAACCAAGTATCATCTTCAAAACTTGACAAACATTTTAGTTCCTTTTCAAATTCAATATTGATGACATAAACATCTTTACATCGACTACCCATGAACAACACCTCTTTTGATGTAGTATCCTTAATAAGGCATTTCGAGGAATCAAAATTGATATGATAACCTTTATCGCATAATTGACTAATACTTAGCAAGTTATGTTTCAGATTATCTACTAACAAAATATTTTCAATAGATGGAGATGAAAGATTATCAATATTTTCAATGTTCATGATTTTTCCTTTGACATTATCTCCAAATGTGACATGACCTCCATCTTTTCTTTTGAAGTTTGACAATAATGTTTTGTCTCCAGTCATGTGTTTTAAGCAACCACTATCAAAGAACCAATTACTCTTTATCTTTAAAGGCACCTACAAGAGTTGATTCAAATTTTGATCTTGGTACCCATTTAACTTTAGGCCCTTAATAGTTAGTGCTAGTGGACCCTTGAATCCACTTTTTTTTTTTCAATTTTTTTTTGTGTTCGGACATTCTGTTATTTTGTGACTGGGTTTGTCACAATCATAGCATACAACCTTCTTATTTTTTTCCTCACATTTGTCTTCTTTCCTTTGGAATCGACGTCTGTTGCGAAAGCCTCTTCACTTTTTGACAAGTAGAACAAGATCGTCAAGTTCCTCATCACTCTTGTTTGAATTTGAGGCTTCTTCATCATTTGATGATTTCAAAGCTATTGCCTTTTAGGAGAATCCTTCTTTTCTTCCTCTTTTGCTTTTCTTGATTTCTCCTTTGTTTAGGCATGATTTAGCTCTTAGGTTATCAATGTTCCATAGAGTTTTTCCAAATGATGTGTTGATATCTTTGGTGTTCTCTATTAACATTCTTAATGAATCCCAATCTTCCGAGAGAGATCTAAGAATTTTGCTCACAAGTTCACAGTCAGTAAATTTTCGGTCAAAACCTTTAAGGTCATTAACAATATCGATGAATCAAGTAATCATGCTAGCAATGCGTTTATTTTGTTTCATAAAGAAATTTTCAAAGTCTTTATTCAAGAGATTTATCTTAATTTATTTTACTTTATTTGTGCCCATGTGTGTAATTTCTAATGCATACCAAATATCATATACGGAATCACATGTGCTAATACGGTTAAATTCATTTATGTTCAAAACACAATAAAGAATATTTTTGGCCTTTGCATTCAATGACAATTTTCTTTTATCATCCTCATCATATTCTTCTCTAGGGTTAGGAATGGTTTGGTCCGGTTTTCCATCAACTTTAATAACCTTAGTAAGCTTATGAGGACGAAACTCAATAACCTCCCAAACATTATAATCAATTGATTGAATATAAATCATCATTCTAGTTTTTCAATAATTATAATGTGTACCATCAAACAAAGGAGGACGATTTGTAGAATGCTCATCAACATTAAGATTAGCCATAACACAAGATAGTGAAATCTTAAAAATGTGCACCTAGGCTCTGATACCAATTGATGACCCAAGAATAACTAACCAAGAGGGGGGTGAATTGGTTTTTGAAACTTTTTTGACACTTAGTCTCAAAATAATTAACATATAAGATGTAAATGCAAAGTATGGTACGGGAATTAAATATGCAAGTTTGATAACTTAATTCAAGTATAAATATAGCACAATATAAATTTCAATGTAAGTAAAGTGCGATAATGTAAAGATAACAAACGAATTTAATGTGGTTCGATACACAATATGTTTTACATTCTCGTTACCAAGCTCTCCGTCACGAGTAAGACCAAATGCACTATAATGGTAACTTACAAACAAGGAGTACCAATCCTTAAGTGACTTACAACAAGGAGCACTTATCCTTAAGTGACTTACAATAATGAGCACTTATCCTTAGGAGACCTGCAACAAGGAGCACATATCCTTAACAACAATCGATTTTTCACAAGGCTCTCGAAATCACCAAAGTATAAATGATAATTTTACAATTGAAAGAACTCTCTAAACAAATGATATAATCAAGTCAAGTATTTATAAAGTTAGGATAACACTTCAATAGATAGCAAGTAATAAAGCTCAAGTGTTTATGAAGAAAACTTTGATGAATAATTGATAAAGAAGTAGTTTGAGTTTTTGTATCCAAGTTTTCAAACCAATAATCTCTCTTAACAAATAATACAAGTTAATTATGTAGAGAGATTTACACTTAAATCAAAGTGTTGACAAATAAAACTTTATCAAGAATAAAAAATAGATGAAGTTATGAAAAGTTCTTTACAAAATAGAATTCTTGATATGATGAATGAAAATAAGTTGAATTAATCAAGAAATTCTTTTGTAATAAATGAAATAAAACTTATACTCAAGTTATCTCAATGATTTTCAATAAATAACCTCTTAAAAATCTCTTGTAATTTGTTGGAATTGAATACAAAAGAAATGAATATTTATAGAGCCAAAAAGAGACATTCTCGGGTAAGTTCGATTGACCAAGTTTGATTGATCGAAAAATTTCGGTTGACCAATTTTTTGAATATAGTTGTTGCAAGATTCTGACCGTTGGACTTTCGGTTGACTAAGTTTGGTTGACCGGAAATTTTCGGTTGATTTTCTTTTTAAATTGCTTTTTCAAAATCTATTCATATTATGATTCAAAATCATTTTTATGCAAGTGATAAATTATGAAACTAATTTGAGCTTTATGCATTTGTTAAGAATTGAAGAGTTAATACTTTTATATTTGAATTTTGATAAACTATTTCTAAGCTTTAAATCTCAAAGTTCTTGTTCTTGTTCTCTTCGAGTTTCATTTGATTACTTATTCTTCAACGTACGACGATTTGAGTCTTTAAATGTTTAAGAAGATATATTCATGAAAAACTCAACAAACAAAACTTGTTAGAAATATAAGTGT
Source organism: Fraxinus excelsior (assembly GCA_019097785.1). Classification (NCBI taxonomy): domain Eukaryota; kingdom Viridiplantae; phylum Streptophyta; class Magnoliopsida; order Lamiales; family Oleaceae; genus Fraxinus; species Fraxinus excelsior. The sequence goes on along the minus strand of CM032624.1, from coordinate 39,468,399 downwards.
ATTGTTTATTATAATCAAAACAAGTGGAGCTATATTGAATCATATGTCAACAAAAAACTCAGAGTTGTGTAGCAAGCACCTCGGATGATGGTGAAATTTTATACAACGAGGGAACAACGGTTGTCGAAGGTAGAAAACAATTTTCTGATGTTTGGCTTATGGACTCAGGAACTACATGGCACATGACACCAATGAGGGAATTGTTCCATCATTATGAACCAATCTCAGGAGGATCTGTGTTTATTGGCAATGATCATGTCTTGGAGATTGTTGATATTGGTACCATCAAATTGAAAATGTGATGGTACAATTCGCACTATCAAAGAGGTACGACATGTGAAAAGTTTGAAGAAAAATATATTGTCTTTGGGACAATTAGATAATAGTGGGTGTAAAACCCATATTCAAGATGTGATCATGAAAATAGTTAAAGGCGCGCTTGTAAAGATGAAAGCGAAAAAGATAGCTGCAAATTTGTTCATGCTTAAAGGAGAAACACAACAAAAAGGAGAAACATCTTCTGTGTTGGCAAGTTCGGTAGAAGAATTAACAATGATGTGACACCGTAAACTTGGCCACATGTCAGAATGAGTTTTGAAGATTCTTGTTGAACAAAAGCTTCTTCTAGGGCTCAAAAAGGTTTCATTACCCTTTTGTGAGCAGTGTGTAAATAGTAAGCAACACATAATGAAATTCAGCAGTTCCTCTGCTAGAAGCAAAAAGCTATCTTAGAACTAATCCATTCTCATGTTTAGCAAGCATCGGTTTTGTCCCTAGGAGGAGCAAAATATTTCGTGTCTTTTTATTGACGATCACTCCAGGAGATGTTGGGTATATCCAATAAAAAATAATGCAGATATATTTTCAATTTTCAAAATATTTAAAGCGCGAGCTGAGCTTGAATCTGATAAGAAGATCAAGTGTTTAAGAACAAACAATGGAGAATAATATATTGGTGTTGAATTTGATAGCTTCTATCAACAAGAAGGCTCCACAACAAAATGGAGTAGTAGAGCGGATAAACAGAACCTTGTTAGAACAGACAAGAGCGAGTTGAGAACTACGGGGATGGCCAAGTCATTTTGGACAGAAGTAGTTAAGACCGCTTTCTATGTGATGAATCGGTCACCATCAACCGCAATTGATATGAAAACGTCGATGGAGATGTGGACTGGTAAGACATCGGATTAATCTCACTTACATACATTCGGAAGTCTTGTTTATGTTATGTACAATGCTCAAGTAACATCAAAGTGTTGGGAATCTACTTATACATGCACAACGGAAATAAAACAATTTTTCGATTCCCATACAAGGATCCGCTTTGTGTTTAAATAAAAACTATGATAGAATTATACCTTGATGAATTTCACATGCTACTTTTCTTGAACTTGAATGATCACGATTTATAATCCAAGTTGTCCAATTATTCGGCCTCCAATGGCGATCCACATAGATAACAAGAATGGGGCTAGGGTTTTCTTTTCTTGTGCTAGCAAGAATAATGAAATTCTCTACTGTTTTCAAACCCTAGAAGTCTATTAATGCAAGTCCAAGCGGGCTCGACCCATCTCTTAAATTAAAATTCGGTCCAATATTTAATTAATCAAATTAATTAAATCCGGTCCATGAATTAATTAATCCAATTAATTAATTAATTCGGGCATATTAACAAGCAACCCAATTAATTAATTATCCAACACTTGTCAATAAATTAATTGGTAAATCACATTCTTCTGGTTCTCTTTTGTTTGTGACCCATTAGGTTCCCAATCACGATACCTAATGACGTGAATTATTATTTTGATCTAATCAAAATCGATAAATTAAAACACCCCTTTTTAATTTATCACTAATTCACATTCGTCGTCCCAGATTGATATTTAGTAATGTATCAGGGCAATACATATGACGGGAAATGTCACGTGACATGACAAAACCAAACTTGTTCGTTTACCGTGAAACTATAATCATTTCGTTAATATGATCCGATCAATTACGAGATATGAATATATGTCAATCTCAATTACCGATCATATATTTTATCCCACTATTAAGTCAATGTAAGTCGAAAACTCCTTTTCAACTTATGAGTTCACATTGGCTAAAGATTTCATTATCAACTTAACTGGATGAAATGTAGATCATAATCTCTTACTATCTAAGAGTGACTTATTCTCTGTTGATCATTCACAATCTTCATATGATTCTTGACATACCCAAACGATGTTGTATTAGCGACCCTTGACAGAGCAACATCCAACATCACCAAAGTATGACTGTCATCATATAAGACACTATGATGACCTCAAGTCAAAGGAACAATTCCACTACCCAACATTAGAGATTAACCATTAACACTCAGATAGTTATCCATGTGGAATCTCCCAGCGGGTCTCCAATATTTTGTTCTATAACAAAACATCCACGTGTTCATTCAAGTGTCACCACACTTTAGCTCGGATCAGCTACTTACTTCCCAAATAAGAAATGTCACACGTGATGGTCTATTCGTAATAACAATATCTGTATCTCGTTATTAATTACGACCACAGATAATTTAAGATTCAGTCATATTGTAATTTGTATCTCACAATCACAACTCATTGTGATTAACAAATTGCAAATACTTAAATCTACGGACTCTATTATTTAATATAATTCATTAGAAAAGTAATTTAAATAAATAATAGATCTTGCCAGAAAAAATGCATTAAACATATTAAAGTGTTTACAACCTAAATCGATTGGTTCTAGGGCATAACACTTATACAAAGCTAGATCCAAAATCCAGAGGTACAAGAAAAGAAAATGATAGCACTTCAAAAGAGAAACTAGAGACTATTACAGTTCAAGTTGAAGAAAGACAAGAACAAGAAGTTCCAGGTTTTTCTGAAGTAGTATAGAGCATGAAGAACAAGAACAAGCTGAGTTTGCAACTCTACAAGTTCGATGGCCAACTTGGGAGAGAAAAGAACCAGCTTGGCACTCAGAGTACATCATGGAAGGAAATGTCGCATACTGTCTACTAATAGAGGATGGAGAGCTGTCAACTTTCTATGAGGCTACAAAAATCTAAGAAACTTCTCTGTGGATGGTAGCAATGCAAGAAGAAATTGAAACTCTCCATAAAAACAAAATATGGGATCTTGTTCCACTACTATAAGGAATGAAGGCCATCGGAAACAAATGGGTTTACAAGATCAAACGAGATGACAATGACCAAGTGGAGCAGTATCGTGCTAGATTGGTGGTGAAAGGATTCACTCAGAAAGAATGCATAGACTTCAACGAAATATTCTCTCTTGTTGTTTGACTCACAATGGTTCGAGCCGTCCTGGCGATGTGCGCTACATTTGACTTGTATTTAGAACAGTTGGATGTGAAAAGTGCATTTTTTCATGGAGAACTTGAAGAAGAGATTTACATACTCCAACCAGAAGATTTTGAAGAAAAGGGAAAAGAGAACTTGGTTTGTAGGTTGAACAAATCTCTATACGGTCTCAAACAGGTGCCAAGATGCTGGTATAAGAGATTTGATTCCTTCATCATGAGCCTTAGATACAATAGACATAGTTCAAATCCTCGTGTTTACTATAAGAGATTTTGTAATGGTAAATTCATTATTGTGTTATTGTATGTTGACGACATGTTGGTAGTAGACCCCAATAAAGATCGTATCACAGACTTAATGGTACAGTTGGCTAGCGAGTTTGAAATGAAGACTTGGGATCAACAAACAAGATTCTAGGGATGCAAATTACAGAGATAGAAATAATAGGAAGATTTGGCTTTCTTAGAAGAACTACTTGAAGAAAATCTTGTGACGCTTTAACATGCAAGATTGTAAGTTAATTCCTATTAGTTTCAAGTTATCCTCAAGTATGAGTCCTAGTAATGAAGTAGAGATGATGGAAATATCTTGAGTACCATACGCATAAGCAGTAGGTATCTTAATGTTCGCTATGGTTTGTACAAGACAGATATTGCACATGCAGTGGGAGTGGTTAGTCGATACATGAAGAATCCTGGTAAAGAGTATTGGAGTGCTGTAAAGAGGATTCTGAAATATGTCAAGGGTACCTCAGTTGTTGCATTATGTTATGGAGGATTAGACTTTACTGTCAGAGGCTTGTTGATTCAGATTATGCAGGTGATCTCGACAAGAGCAAATCTACCTCAAGTTATGTGTTTACTCTTGCTGGAGGAGCTATAAGCTGGGTTTCAAAATTGCAGTCTATCGTGGCTACTTCTACGACGGAGGCAGAATATGTCTCAGCTACACAAGCTAGAAAAGAGGTAATATGGTTTCAAATGTTACTGGAGGAGCTCAGACACAAACAAGAGAAGATTACTCTATTTTGTGATAGTCAGAGCACTTTGCATCTGGCAAAGAATCCTGCATTTCATTTGAAGACAAAGCACATACGAGTTCAATATCATTTTGTACGTGAGAAGGTGAAAGAAGGAAGTGTGGATATACTAAAAATCCATACTAAAGACAACTTAATTGATATGTTAAAAAAGCCAATCAACAACGACAAATTTATTTGGTGTCGATCCTCTATTGACCTAGCAGAAATGTAAGCAACATGACGATGGCAAGTCTAGAAAGGATAGAAGGATTACAAAAGTGATTTTAAGTGTGAGATATGTGGTGGTAAAGTCACTTTTTTATGGATCAAAGTTTTCAACTTGAAGATAAGAGGATAAAATTTATTCACCATTAAGTATTTGAATTGGGAAAAGAAGGTGGAGAATTTCTACTTGAATTCTCTACTCCACCTCCATTCTCCTCTATATAAATATATGGTTTCCTTCCTCTAATTATCCATCCCAATCTTGGAGGCAAAATCCCATTTTGGAGTGCAAGAAAAGAGAGAGAGAAAGAGAAAAAAAAGGCTTCTCCTAAATATTATCTTTCCTTTTATAAGAGAGGGTGTTTTTTTTTTTTTTTTGATACCCAGGTATCCCTGCTAACACTAGACTATTTCCTGGACCGCCCATCACCGGTGCCTCAACTCTGGGCGGAGGTAAATCGCGGGTTATGCCCAATCAAGCCAGTGTCCATGCAAGCTTTATACTCCTGGCCCCAAGGGAGTCCTCCTACAACCGGTTATTACAACACCAAGTTGCTTCACCACATGGTTTTGGGTATTACAACACTTGGCTGCTCCTTCCGCGATTCGAACTCCCCATCTTTGGGGTTAGTATTGGGCTGTTGATGCCAAATGGTTCTCCGTGGGCTGTGATGAGAAATGAGCCTAATTTGGTCCAGACCATTAGTGACATATTGCGTTATAAAATCAATAGAATGGCCCATGACCCGGATCCTAAATTATGGCCTAAGTCGTTCTGATTAGCACTTGTAGTGTGAAAGCAATAGGTAAAGTGCTAGCAGCTCTGGACTGTTGATCTTAATTTGAGATCAACGGTGAGAAGTGCTGATATTAATATTTGTGATTCTTTACTGAAAGGAGATTTGAGAGTCTTTGGTTGAGGTTATACGGTCCATTGAAGTAGCTTCACTTTGCCATTAAGGGGTTAGGGTTCATGTGGTCATCGTGATACAGAAGGGTACAATACTCGGAAAGATCCTTATATTCTGAGCTCGGTTCTGTGACTATGATACCTTATGCCATTTGGTTTCAGTGTGATTCTGATATTATTGAGTTCCTTTTTGTATTACAGTTTGTTCTTGTATGTTATAGTGTCACTTCGAAACACATTTCTTTTTCCGGATTGAGTATGTAAGCCGACCTTCTGCAATGGAAATCAACTTAGATTGGCATGAAAGTCAGTCACCGTCTCACTGGGCTCTCGACACTCACCAATCTGTATGTGAATTTGGTTGCTGTGACCACTTTGCATAAGTTCACATCATATGGATATCCTCAAGAGGATGAAAACCATTAAACCATATGAATTTTCTAGATTATGATGGACAATTGACCTCAGAGGATGAAAACCATTAGTGTGACTTATGTAGCTTAGATCGCCTGGACGAGTCTTTATAATTGTTATCGATGTTTTCTTTTTTCTTGGGTTATTACTTTTTTTTTCTTGGGTTAATCCATTTGTATATAATGGATTATCATCTCTCACATATGCGCGATGTCCACGTGTATTTAAAATTTTTGACAATGTGGTTCCCATCTCTATTGTGAGTAGTAGGTAAAAAATTCTGTAAAAAAATTTGATACATATAGCATGATTCTTCTTTCTTAAATGTAAGTAACTCAAAGAACTTCACTACGAGAGGAACGGATGGCGAAGTTCTCACTTTGGGGTTTACGAGATATTATAGCTAGTGTGACAAATTTAACAATTATATAACTTTCTTTACAACTTCCCACTAGATAGGTATCCTATCTATCCATTTTAAATATTGTTTTTTAAATTAACGGCACAAATCTTGACAACTCACTAATTATCAAACTAGTTGTACACAACTAGATTAATTCTAAATTGAATAGGTTAACACTAAACTTGAATAACTAGTTGAGACGTCTTTTTTTTCATAAATTGGAGTGAGATGACTCGATATCGACACTGGTTAGTGTATTTGCTCGTCATTTCATATTGAGCCTCGATTTGAACAACATAACATTGAGTTTGCGAGCTTGACAAGTTTGTTGAGGCTCCAAACTTTAGAGATCAATCATGCCGTACCAAATTTTGTTACGTGCTGTTGTTGAGCACTGTTGATGTGCTCGACATCGAACCTTTTGCGTCGAGACAATTGATGTTTATTATTTCTCTGGGGTGTGTGATCTCGACTTCTTTAGGGTATGTTTGGTACGGCATAAAATTCAATTAAAATTGAAAATATAATCGTTGTTGGATCCCACTCGTTTAATAAAAATCAACAATACGACTAATCTCTATCGAACACGACCTTAATCTTCTTTTGATATGAGTTCTACCAATTGTGGTCTTTTGTCATTTTGATTTATATCTTTTCTCACCGTGGAGTTGAGCCTCGTTCACTTGGTCACGACTCCCGAGTTCTGATAAGTCTATTGCAGTGGCCTAGTTTGATATGTCAAATTATTTTTGGACCCACATGTTATTTGCATTTACTGATCCTTTTGAATGTCTGTCTGGTGGCCATGAATTCAGCCTGTTTTTGCGCCAAAATTGTGAATTCGAACATAAAAAAAATTACTCGGTACAGTAAAAGGCTCTCTTATCAATGCTTTGTTTGTCTTTGCAATTATAAGAGAGACGTTGAAGATTTGCAGTATTGTTACTTCACACGTGCGCCGAAACTCGGATTGTCAAACAAAATATAAAACAAAAATATTCTAATATTTTCTGCTTAACTTCTTGCATGTGGCAAAATTATTCCACATTTTCATTTTTTTTTTTACCATTTTGAAATAATTTATCTTATTAAAGGGAAAAGTAGAACCAGCTTTTATTTTATACTTAGCCCATGTTTGAAACTCATTTTAAAGAAAATAGAAATTTTAGAATAGTGATTGATGTGAGAATGTGTGGTAAAAAAGTGATGATTTTTTTTTAATTTGTGTGTAATATTATTTTATTTGGAGAACGTGTGGTTGAAATGAGAAAGAGAAATTAATGGGTGTCAAACGATGGGTTATACGATTGAACTGAGCCACCAAACTTTACTAAAGTTTTAAAATAAAAATACTGTCAATTTTTTTTTTTCTTTTTCATCGAACCTAGCTCGAATTCAATGACATTGGATAAGATTATTATTTATTTGTCGATGGGATCACCAATCCATTATCTTTTGGAAAGAAATAAAAAACTTCCATATCTTTTTTGCCTACTTTTCCCTTTCCCTACTTTTAAGGTCAGAAATCATTTATAAAATAAAAAAATTATCTCAATATTTATACCTTTAATATTCCTTGAATTAAAATTAGCCAGGCTCTTATCTTCATCGCTGATTAGGATTGACGTAAGAACATGTAGCCGCTACCCGTGAGTACGTACTTGATAAACATCGCTCCATGTACAGTAACTCGCAAACCATACACGAGAGATAAATCGTACTAGACAAGCCCGGTGCGATGGGTTCGACCGAGAAAGTGTTGATAGGGAATTCGAACTCGTGACATTCGGTCTCCGCGTTCACTTGCTTTATCAATTCAGTCACCCTCAAAGGGGTAAAAAAAATGTTATACTCTTATCCTCATACTCGTCGATAATGATGGGAATGGAGAATAAAGTTCATGTCCCAGACCCATCATTACTCTTATATTTTTATCTATTAATCGTCTTTTTATATTTAAAATAAATAAATTTGTAAGTAAATTGAATGGAAAATGAAGATAATTTAATTTCGTTTCCTTTCAAAAATTCTCATCGAAGCTAGGGCGGGGACGGCTGCCTCGATAGCCAATGGGGACACTTCTCGTTATCATTACGATATCTAAGAACATGCTGGAGAAGTAATTATAAACAATTTGAATTATAAGTAGATAAAATCATATAAACACATGGTGATTAAGTAAATATATATATAAAAAAAAGTGGCTTGAGTTTTTAAGCTTGAGCCAAACATACACTAATCTATTGATATCTCAAGAATTGACGATAAGTGAATTTAAATTTAAATAATTAAAAAAATCTAAATTTTTTTAGAACAAGTTGAGTTGTAAAAATTATAAATAAGCTTCAGAAAGTACAGCAGTGCAACAGGGAGTAACGGTAACATCTGGTTTGGCAGTTCCTTGAGGGGCAATTTGGGAATACGAGAAAAGTTAACGGAAACCTTCGTAAATAAAAAGCAGCACACACAGAGAAAGCAAAGGAACGAACAGTGTTTTTCACAGTGGGAGGTGGGCTTCAAGTGCTTTCTCTCTGTAAAATTTTCTACCACCTTATATAGACACATATTTCAATTGAAAAACCTTGACTTCGTCTCTCTCACTGCCACTCTCTCTCTCGCATCAATCACTTTTTTCTTTGCTTTTTTGACTTTAATTCTTTTACAGCTTTTCGCTTTTCTCGAGAAACCAAACTGGTTTTTTCGATCGATCTTACCGTCGAGTCATTTAGTGACAACCCATTTAGAAATGGCTGATCCAAAACCTGAGGAAATAAGTCATCCTCCAATAGACCAGCTTCAAGGCTTAGAGTATTGTATTGATTCTAATCCTTCTTGGGGTATGTTTTATTATGTGTAATTAGTGTTTTTTACGTGTTTTTGGTTTGAGTCTTGAAAAATGGTTTGCTGAATTATTGGTTGTGACAACAGGGGAAGCAATAGCACTGGGATTTCAGCACTATATTTTGGCACTAGGGACCGCTGTGATGATTCCTTCGTTTCTTGTTCCTTTGATGGGTGGAACTGATGTGAGTTAATCATATTTTCTTGTATTTATGTAATTTGATTATTAAAGATTGTTGATTAAGAAGACAAGACTCGTTTAGTTATTCTTAAATTCTTGCTTAAAATCATTTGCATTCTTTCATTAAAGCAGTGTAAATTTCAGTGTTAAATAGATAATGGTGTTGATTAATACTTACATTCTTTTTCTATGGGGTTTAATTTATGGTTTTGATCAGGGTGATAAAGTGAGAGTAGTGCAGACTCTGCTGTTTGTTGAAGGTATAAATACACTGTTACAAACACTTTTTGGAACAAGATTGCCAACAGTCATTGGAGGTTCATGGGCATTCATGGTGCCTATAGTTTCAATAATTCACGATTCATCCTTGGAAAGAATCCCCGACCCTCACACCGTAAGTCCTGCAGTTTCGCGTAAAAAATTCTTGAATTTATCTTTTTCAGGGTAGAGAAATTTGATGCATTATATATGTGGGTGTTTGGTGAGGATTAAAATTAGATTATTAGTAGATTGTGATTGAAGTTTTTGAAATGTATGGTTGAAAAGGTTTTGAAATGTATGGTTAATATTGATTGTTTGACTTTGATTTAGATTAAAATATGATTTTAATCCGAAACAAACAAGGTAATATTTTGAAGTGATTATTTTGAAATTTTAATTAATGAACGCTAGGCATTCATTGACTCTTTAACTTGGAATCGTATATTTATTTTCCAATTTGTGCATTCTACAACATGAAAGTGACAATATAAATGAACTTTTTATAGTACTCGTTTTATGGCCTTCTCTGTTAACTTCATTTTGTTACTTAATATTGTCTAGCACTATCTAATTTACCTTACAAAACATGGAAAATATGTATAATTTACCCTAAGAGGTGACAACGTACCCTGTTTCATAATAGTTGCAGCTAAGAGTTTACTTGTTATGGTGGCAATTACTTTAACAAGGCTAAAAAACATTATTTGCTTATATTCAGAATATACTTACATAATCCCATAAGAGCTCAGAATAAATAATTAAAAATTCTTATTTAACAATTCTGTTCTTCACACTTGTTTATCTAATGATAGAAACACTGATGATGTCATATTTCTGCCTTGTAGAGATTCCTTAGTACAATGCGGGCAATCCAGGGTGCACTCATAGTAGCATCAAGCGTGCAGATTATTTTGGGTTATAGTCAGCTGTGGGCTATCTGTTCCAGGTTCACCTTATTTTTTTTCTCCCCATTATAGAAGAGTAACATTATGGCCCTTGAGAATCCTATAAAAAAGTTGCTTGTATTTTCAGGTTTTTCAGTCCACTTGGAACGGCTCCAGTAATTGCACTTGTGGGTCTTGGTCTACTTGATAGAGGATTCCCTGTGGTATGTTGAACACAATTGCTTTTAATTTGATCTGTATGCTTTCTTTTTATGTGTTAAATGCCTTGCTTAATTGCATATTGTTAACTTTATGCACTTTGATCAGGTTGGACGATGTGTGGAGATTGGCATTCCGATGCTCATCTTATTTGTTGCCTTCTCTCAGGTATTGGACTCTCTGATATAATCTGTCTGTTCTGTTCTTGAAATTTGGTTTTCTTAGCATAAGTGAAAATGTTATAATTTGCCAAATTAAGGAGTTTTTGTGTTGCCAATACTCAATGCACATGGATATTTGTTAAAGAACATTCCTCTCTTTTCTACAATCTCATATATAGACTTCCAGTATGGAGACTATGAAAAATTAACAGTATCAAGATTTATCTAATATCTTGTTAATTTCGTTGCACAGTACCTGAAGCACTTCCAAGTGAAACAACTACCAGTATTGGAGAGATTTGCTTTTCTCATCTCAGTTACAGTAATCTGGGCTTACGCTCACCTCCTTACAGCCAGTGGCACATATAAGCATCGTCCAGAATTAACTCAAAAGAATTGTCGGACTGATAGAGCAAACCTCATCTCGACTGCACCATGGTTTGTACAATTTCATGTTCTTTGTTCTGAATCAGTATGCACGTATCCACAAGTAAAAGGTGTATCTTTAAAAGTTATAATGTTCTTATGCAATCTTGATCACCTCGAAATACCATTTCCAATAGGATCAAAATTCCTTACCCTCTTCAGTGGGGTGCACCTACCTTTGACGCTGGTCATGCATTTGGAATGATGGCTGCCGTGCTAGTCTCCATGATTGAGGTAAAACCTAATGTATTTTCGGAAATTTTCGAACTCACCAAATGTCTCAACACTTCTAACTGATGTTTTTTCGAATTTTTTTTTTTTGATGAAGTCAACTGGAGCATATAAGGCAGCATCTCGATTAGCTAGTGCTACTCCTCCTCCTGCTCACGTGCTTAGCCGTGGAATTGGCTGGCAGGTCTGTAAAAGAAAAGAAAAAAAAAAAACAGATTTTTTCCATTCAAACAACTGTACATCTACCAAGACAATTGCAAGAACCTTTAGTAAATCTTGTGTATGATTCTAAATCAATGAGTTAAATCTAAAACAAGCTTAGCAGGATAGACACATCTTGTTGAAAGTTCAAAGTTGAAGAAATTGCTCATACCTTGATGTGAAGTTGCCGCCAAGATATATTTCTCGGATTCTATTTTACATAAAACTTATAAATCCTCTTCATGTGTAGGGCATTGGGATTCTATTGGATGGACTATTCGGGACAGTTACTGGATCTACCGTTTCTGTGTAAGAGTTTTTTGCTTACATTGGCTTTGTACTAATTTTCTATGGTGATTGCTTGCTCAGCCTTCACAATAACAGGGAAAATATTGGTCTTCTTGGAAGCACTCGTGTTGGCAGCCGCAGGGTAATCCAAATTTCTGCTGGATTCATGATCTTCTTCTCAATGTTAGGTATATGTATGGCCAAATCCCTCAAAGAAACCATATTTTTCACTTGCTTCTCACTCAAAATTCTGTCCTTAAACATGTGCAGGAAAATTTGGAGCATTGTTTGCATCAATACCTTTCACAATCTTTGCAGCTGTGTATTGTGTTATGTTTGGTCTTGTTGGTGGGTAAACGGATTTTACTTGATAATATTTTTGTTGCTTTGTCATTTGACTCATTTCTTTCTCATCGGCAGTTTTCCACTATTTCCAGCTTCTGTAGGGTTGTCGTTCTTGCAATTCACAAACATGAACTCGTTGAGAAACCTCTTCATCACTGGTGTTTCCCTCTTCCTAGGCTTATCTATTCCCGAGTATTTCAGGGAATACACTACAGCTGCTCTTCATGGCCCTGCACACACAAACGCTGGATGGGTGAGTTGCTCAACTTTTACATAAAAGCATTGATGAGTAGATCTTAATATGAAAGACGAAGGAGGATAATCATGCATTTTCATTTAAATGTTTTTTCATGTTCTCTTGGTGTGTAGTTCAACGATTTCCTAAACACCATCTTCTTATCCTCCCCAACTGTTGCCCTACTTGTTGCTGTATTCCTGGACAACACGCTTGACATTAAAGACAGTGCTAGAGATCGGGGAATGCCATGGTGGGCCAAGTTCAGAACATTCAAGGGAGACAGTCGGAATGAAGAGTTTTACACTCTTCCGTTCAATCTCAACAGGTTCTTCCCTCCATCATGATACATCATTGTTGAGACGAAGACAAATCATAAGCTGAAAATGCTCAATTACTTAAAGCTTGTTGCAACCCTATAGTACAGATAAGAGCTTGTGAGTCTGTGTGTTTTGACTCACCCATGAATTGACAGATTAGCCTCTTCTGTCATTATTTTTTAATTTATTTAATCAATCTGGCTTGGGTTATTCAAGTTTAATCCAATTATTAAGTCATCAGTTTCTACTCGTGCACTTATAAGGTTTACTTCATAATATGACAAGAGTTTTACCTGGAAACCTGCAAATTAGAAAGATTTATTATGCATAGACACATACATTTTCTACCTTAAATTCAACAAGTTCAAACATGGAAAGAGATCAGATTTCAACTGCCACTTTATTCCCATACGAATCAAAAGATTACAGTGTTTTCCAGGATAGTAATAGTTGCATGTTAACAATCCCATGAAAACGGTGAAAAATATGAACATATGAGGAGAAAAAAGAGGCTATTTACATAAAAAAAGTTGATATTTTGGTAGTATCTGATAACTCAAAATAATGAAAAGATTTAACGGAAGGCTAGACAAGTCTAAACCAACCGTACCACAGCTCATTAACAGGGGCTTGATTCATTTTCATCAGAAGAACATTAACCTAATACTATTGCCTACTCTAAAGGGGCAGATAACATTGTTGATGCTTGAACATGCATTCTATGCATCTTGGCCGTCAATAAACATTGATAGTGGAATGGCACTATTGATGTTTGCACATGCATTCTTTGCATCTTGGCTGTCGATACTTCTGCCTAATGATAGTGGAATGGCACTATTGATGTTTGCGCATGCAGTCTTTGACCTTCTTCCTCAATTATCTTCTCTATTCTGTTCTCAAAAGTACTCCACCGAATACTGCTATTCCTCAATCAAAAGTCTTTTCTTGCTTGGTCTTAAGATGGGAGCATTTCCACTTGCCATAAATATGTCCTGAAACCCGACACCAGGGACGGCAGCTGGCTCCCAGAGTCCGTCATGGCAAAAATATCAACAGCAGCACAAGAAATAAAGTTCAAAGCTGCTAGCTGCATTCAAAGAGATTTTCCCGTCTTAGCATGTACAAAGCGAGCATCTTGAAACAAAAACTGGTTAGGAGGCACTGAAATCTGAATGATGTTCTATATAGTGCCACCCATAAATAAATGCCATGCCATTAGATGGAAACACTGCGGGTTCTGGCCCAAGGACACCCAGGGGCCTCAATTTTTTGAAAGCCCAAAACAATTATCCATATGAAATGTGCAATTCAATTTTACTACCGACATTTTTTTTAAAAAAATTCTGGAAGTACATTTAGTTTTTAAGGGAGAATAAATAATTTTTAATTAAGAAAAATAACATAAATTAACTTGATTATTGCAACATTTCAAGACTAATTAAGGAGCGGTTTAAAGAATTAAGAAAATTTAGGAATTTAAAGAAAACTAATTAGTTACAATAAAATATTTTTTGTGTTATCATATATAATACGTATTATATATGATATATACAATTTTTTGTAGTATATTATAAAATATTTTAATTTGATTGTCGAACGAATCAAATGGCGAGTGGGCACCATAGGTTTAATATTTCTCATCATGAAAAATTGTTTAATTTTACCACGTTTGATACTAATACGCTTGTAAAAAAATTATGTGTAGTGGATTCATGATAATTTCTCGTCTAGGGCCTTAAAATTCTCAGGGCCAGCCTTGGATGGAAAGCACCAACTAGAACGCTCTTAATGTACCTGAGAAGAAAATTTGCCAGCAGGTGCAAGTTCAATAGGCGAGAGACGATCCTCCTTTGTAACCAAAGTGGGATATAGGCTAGTTAGAGGATGCATTCTCTTTCTTCCTCCATAAATTTGGGACCCGGCAAGATAGATGTAAGTTCAGCGCTTGAATCCTAAACCAACAAGAATTAGTGCAGCTTCTTCCGGTGTCAATGGACATCTCCCCATCTTTCCAAGTTATTGGAGAGAGAGATATCTGCTGTCATCGAACATGATCAGATAAAAACTTAAGTAATTTAAACATGTCTGTCAATGCATGATTACTTCAAAAATCATACTTTCATCTTCTTCAACCGCTTGACAAGCTGAAAATGCTCTTCCCTATATGCTTGAAGTTCCATTCTCTCATTTTCCCCACCCCAAACTCACATGTTGGGTTTTGAGACCCAATAAATCTCGAGCTATGACGTAAACGTTGGATTAAATTGTTTCCAACAATCAAGTCCAAATGCTTGACCCGAAAACAACGTGGACTATTGGAAGTAGTTTGAAAAATACCCTTAAAATTATGAATGTTTTGAAAAATCATATGAAATGTTTTTAGGAAGTAAAAAGTATTGTGTAAAATGAAAAAGTGACACAATGTTACTTTTTTTTAACAAAAGTAAAAAGTAAAAAAAAAAAAAAGTGACAAAAACTAAAAAAAAAAGTGACAAAACAAAAAAAAAAGTGACTCTCTCAAAAAGTGATACAAATTCAAAAAAATGACATATACTCAAAAAAGTGACAAATATCAAAATAACATCATCCATTTGTGCATCACCAGTAATCATGATCTTAAAATAATCCGCACGTCCAGGTCAATCCACATGCTGATTATGTTAGGAAAATATAACATATTATTTCATTTTTTTTTATCTTCTTAAAAAGTGACAAAAACTTAAAAGGTGACAAAAAACTAAAAAAAGTGACAAAACTTAAACAAGTGACACAATGGCACTTTTATAAAATTGACGGGCAACTTTGACATCCCTAGATGGTAATGCATAAAATTAAGTAAGTGACAGTGTGATACAATCTCACTTTTATATAAAAAAGTGATTTTGTTAGTCAAAAAAGTGACAAAAAACCAAAAGAGTAATAGAAAATAGTTACAAACACTATAAAAAGTGACTGAAACTCAAAAAAAAATGACACAATGTCGCTTCTTGAAGTAAAGTATTACTTTTTTATTAAGAAATGACATACAATCTCACTTTTTAAAAAGTAATCTTTATTACTAAAAAAAGTGACAAATTTTTAACAAGTGGCATTAATTCAAAAAAAAAAAAAAAGTGATAAACGTTCAGAAAACTGACAAAGATTAAAAAAACCACAAGCATTCGAAAAAGTGACAAAACACCAATCGAAAACATTTGAAAAAGTGACAAAATACCGATAAAAAAGTGACAAATCATTCATTCACAACTCTTCTTCTTACAAAATCTTACAAACAATCATAACCCACAATTTTCGGTTCCAAAATACGATAAAATCACACAGACTTATCTTCTTAACAATTATGCAAGAATTGAGTTAACCGTCCACCAAGAACCACCAAAACCATACCACAAATCCTAATATGAACTATACAATGAAAAGGAACATCATTCCCTCAATAGATTTCACCAAGGAATCTCTCAAATACTCTCTGTTTTTCTGATAGTTGAGGACCTACAATCGCATAATTTTTCATTCACAATGATGCATTGTTTTGTTGCAAAGGATCTACCTATTTCTGTCTCTTCCATTCCTCGAATTGCTGTACTACAATTTGATGCTCTTTCCCCTTCACGGCTTCCTCTTCCTGGATATCAATGTATCAACTGAAAGGGAAATCAAACAATTGGTATACCCTCTTCCTTCCCTCGTCCACATCAATGTAGATAGGAGTTTTCTGAAATGATACGTGAGCAAGATCTTCAATCTGAAATTAGAAAACATGTCAACTCATTAGGCCCGTCAGCAAACATGGAATAAAGATCTTTAAATTTTTATTTCCATTGTCCATGAGTTAGAAAGAAGATATGGCGTTAGCACCATAAAATGAAAAATAAAATACAGATGAAATTGGCAAAAGAGTTTATTCACTATGAAGTTGAAGCTATCAACACATACTAATAATCTAATCATAAGGAACAAGTTCTTCTCTTATAGTTTCTTGCAATCTCAATAGCAAAAATATTCTTTTTCATGTTGAAAAACATAGGATTTTACATCCAAGAAGCATCAGAAAAGAATTCATACCTTCTTAGTTTGTGTGGCAAAGAAAATCTGTTTGCTAAAGTGAATTGCATTGTTAATGAAATTCATCAGCGAGGCAATGCATTAAGACTATTGGGTCCATCTACCACCAACAATTTAAACTCACTCGAAATTCTCTCCATTTAAAGTGACACAATCATAGTCCCTCCTCTTTCTCCCTTCACAGTCAAGAATTTTTAAGTCAGTTCACCGACAAACCATATCTTATTAATTTCTTACTATATAATTTAAGTCAGTACTTCAAACACTGAGACTTTCACATGTCTCAGTTCAAGGCAAAGTAACCTTTCTCCCCGTTTAAGTACTCTGCCAAACACACCAAATGGAAAATGAAAAATAAGTTGTGAAGTATCATACAAAAATCATGGTATAATTCACACAAAATGCATTTGGAGCAATTAATCGAACACTTGATATCACAATAATTGAAAGGAGTAAAATTTTCCCATGATTCTATGCTAAATCCAAATATTTCACAACCAATCCACAAAACCAACATCAACTACACCCATACTCCTAACAAAACTAAAAAAATTCCAACAATGAGCAAGAATTTAAGACAAAAAAAAAAAAAATTCGAAACCCATAACGTTGAGCCAATTTACCTTTGATTTCTTGAAATTCTTATGGATGGAAGTGTGAATTCGTGGATGAATGATGTTGGATTATAATTAATATTCAAAACCCACCAAATTTTGGAGAAAAGCGGGATGATGTTTATGAAAATTTTGAAAAAATCGTGAGAGAAGCCGGGTCTATGTGTCTGCGTGTGTACGTAATTGAATGGGGGTGGGTTTTAGGACTTATAAACTACGGTGATTAGTGGTTTAAATTTATGTTAAATGCATTAATCTAATTGGTTTCTTTTTTAGAGTAGTGAGCCTAATTTCCCCAAGAATTAATGTTGCTCACGGTCCATATATATTACCTCTTGTATAATTTTAAATTTTGGCCAATTTAAGTTTTTTATTGATCCAACTAAAGTCTAACCTAACCTATATATATGGTATCTCTTACCCTAGTAGTAAAGTGTGTGATTTTTGTGTTTGAAAGGAGAAAATTGTGTGCGCATTGAGAGAGCAAAAATCGGCTACCTTCTTGCTAAAAAACCGGTGAATTTGGTATTTTTTTGGGCTTATTTTAGTCTCTTTCATCAGTTTTCTTCTTACCTTTGTGGCTACAAATCATCACCGCTATCTTGTCCTTTGTGGTTAAGATTGAAGAGCAATTGAGGTAAATATATTGGTTGGGGGTTGAAGCCATTTGGATTGATTGTTTAGTAGAGAAATGTAATATAAAACTGAGCCCCGAAAATCACTCTTTTGACGACCCTTGGAGAAAGCTTCCGCGATATCACACATTGAATAGGCTACCATATCAATTTTGAACCTCAACCACAAAACAAGATAGTTAGAAGGGCTTCCTATGGTGTTATGCTCTTTAGAAGGGACATTTGAGATGAAGTTTCCAAGAAGTTACTTGTCTAACACACTTCTTGAAGAATTATATTTTCTTTTCCTCTTAATCAGATCAAACCTTTCGAATTCTGAGTATAAATTTTAAACATGGAAGTTACATTTGCACCGTAGTCTCTGTAAAAAGAGAAAAAGTTACAAAAACAAGTGATCTTGAATATAAATTGCACAATTTTTTTTAATTTTTTTTTAAAATTGAGTCGGCTTGGCTCGCTAAGACCCGAACCGAAAGCTCGGGTCGAGCCTAAATTTTTTGGTCCAGCTTTTGCTCGGCTCGGCTCGAGCAAAAAAAAAAGAAGCTCAAATCATTTTTACTCAAGTCGAGCTTGAGCAAAAAAGTTCGGCTCGTGGCTCGACTCGACTCGTTGATACCCCTAGCTATACTGATTGAATAGTCGTTTTTGAGCATTTATAGCATCATGTGGAGTATATTATAATATTATAAGGGATTAGATAAGATTATTTGTCCCCATACCTGCCTAAAGAAATAGACAGTAAATGTTATTTTTAGCTAACTTCTCTGTCTTCTTATTATTAAGCTAAAGCTCCTAAATTTTTTTTGTCGAAAAGATCAACATGGAGCGAGAATTAGAGCAACAATAGGAATTAAGCACTACAATGCATTACAACTTACAATCTTGCTGCTTGTACAGAAAAAATCTTGCCATATATATATATATATATAGTCCAATTTCTAGGTGTCATACCTTTTTGGAATGTTATATTTGGATTTGCGTGGGATTAGATTAAGCTATTTGGCTGTCTAACTTAACAAATTGATTCAAATATAATTAATTAATTGTCATGTAATGGGGCGTGAGTAAATAGTTACTTGGCATTACGGATGAGATGACTAGATACAGATTCAAATTACTAGCCTCCAAATCCACTGGACCTTGACTACATAAAAAGCCAAAATTAAAAATAATTCCAATTTAAGTTCTGATTTAGGGGAATGTGGTATAAATGTCACACTTACAGTAACTAAACAACGTGTGTAACATATAGAGAACCCTTTCCTTTTTGGAATGAAATGCTCGACTAGAATGACAAGTTCAAGTAATCATCCTATATTTCTGTTGGAGATTGATCCAGTAATACAACAAACAGCGGAAACAACTTCAACCTGTCGATTGTGCATAATTAAAATGGCATTAATAATATCCAACTCCAATAACTCACATACACTGCACGAAATTGAATAATTGAACATAACGATTTGTTTACTAGGGAAACTCTTCAGTGGAAAAACCCTGGGACCTAGTCCAGTAAAAATCTTCACTATGAAAATAACGGGATACATAATTAATCGTCTCTAGAACACACTCCAAAGGCTACAAATACATCAAGAACATATATAGTTCTTGGATATCAACAACAACATCATCATAAAATAAATACACATTATAATAAGGATAAATCTTACAAAGATGTGTGTACAACCCACATAAATGGAGAGGAATTTGGATGATAAGTTCCGGTCAAAACTTAGCCCTTTTCGCTTGGAATAATATACTGAAATTTCAGTTTAATCGATCTTTGGCAAGAAGAACCGAACCCCTTTATTTTTCTCTCTGTTTTGAAGAAATGAAGCTACAACCCAAATGGTTTATCTTCCTACGTATCTATATGTATGTGAATTTGATCTCTTTTTAAATTTAAATTGGTTTGAGGCCTAAGTGGCAAAATGCTCAATTACCACTTACTGGGTTTTCTCACGTGGAGAGAATACCCAACAAATCTCCCCATCTCGACTACGTGAGGGACTCTACCAAGCCCGCTTTCCTTCTACATACTTGTAGTTTCTCCATAGGCAATGACTTTGTCATCATATGTGAACCATTCTCATAAGTATAGATTTTATCAAGCTGTAATTTCTTCATCTCTAGAGCATCTCGAATCCAATGATACCTCACTTCAATATGTTAGAATCTTGAGTGGAATGTTGGATTCTTACTTGCTATGATCCGGGATGACCTGAAAGCTATATGGAATTTGATGATTGACGGAGAGTGTTTAAAGACAAGTTCCAGTCTTCAAAGGGTTAATAAAAGCCATACAAATGCATGATTGGGAAACGGAGCACTTGTGATTGAAGAAAACGTGTCAAAGTACAAGTTTCATGTTGGGTTTGGAAGAAGAAACCAAATGGATCAACTCGGTTCAAACAGCAAACAAGCAGCGTTGATGAAAATGTGCATAACTTTCATCTCAAGAGTCGAATTTTCGTCCATAAGTACAATTCGGAATCGTCACGAAATTCTACACAAGAAAAAAGGGGTTTCAATTTTAACACTATGTGGTCGCATAGTGTAAAGTGGATGTGACTGCATACCTATTTATCGAGACAAAATTGAAGGCTGAATGATGAACTATGCAACTGCATTGAAATGTACTATGCGAACGACATTGAAATGTACTATGCGACCACATAGTACATTTTTAAGGTGAAATTTTAATTTTTTTTTGCGAAAGTTTCCTAATTGCATTAAAACACTATTTTTTGATATTTTTGTAATCTTTTAGGAACTTGATTACATTTTTACTAGGTTTTCTAGCCATTAGTATAAATAGGACTTCGTTATTCAATGTGTAGACCTTTTGACAATTTGAGATTTTATACAATTGAGAGGCATTGTGCTTTCAACCATTGTTCTTCATTGAGCACCATGAACTTATCAAGTTAATTCTTGTGGCGTTCAACATTGAGTGCGGATAACGTGTTGTGTAATCAAGAGGTCATTCAAACACCATTTTTGTTTGGTTACTTGATTAATTGATTCTTGGTTCAAACTAAAAATTGGAATTATTCTTTGGAATTTTTTGGGATCTTCAATCTTGTTGTGGGTTGCGTAGTATTCGTTGCTACGTGGTTCTCATCATTACTAAGATGGATAGCACTCTGACTATCACAATAGAGTATATACTTCTTTTGGTCTAAGTCCATTTCTTGTAAGAACTTCTTCATCCATAGCAACTCTTTGCTAGCTTTAGTAATGGCTATGTACTCAACCTCTGTGGTGGGTAGAGGTGGCAATGAGCCGAGCCGAGCCGGCTCGGCTCGTTGCCCCACGAGCTCGGCTCGTTGCTCTACGAGCCGAGCTCGTGGCTCGTTACAAAACGAGCCGAGCTTTTGCTCGGCTCGTTGCTCGTGGGCGAGCTCGGCTCGGCCCACGAGCTCGTCTATCACGGCTCGGCTCATGAGATTTGAATTTTTTTTGTAGCTATCCTTATATGAAGAAAAGAAAAATGGACGAGCCGCTCGTCTAAAACGAGCCGAGCAGGCTCGGCTCGCCTACCGAGCCGGCCTGCTCGGCTCGTGCTCGGGCTCGTTTTTTGACGAGCCTGAGCGGCTCGTGAGTCGCTACAGTACGAGCTAAGCAGGCGAGCCGACGAACTACTCGGCTCGATTGCCACCACTAGTGGTGGGTAGAGCAACACATTTCTGTAGTTTTGATTGCCATGAAACCGTTCTCCTTGAAAAAGTGATCAAATACCCAGAAGTAGAGTTTCTGGAGTCAACATCACCAACCATATCTGTATTTGTGAACCCAACAAGCTCAGGTTTGTTGATACCAAATGATAAACATATCTTAGAAGTCCCTTTGAGATACATGAGAATCCACTTCACTGCTGCCCAGTGTTCTTTTCCAAGATTAGAAAGGAATCTACTAACAACTCCAACAGAATGAGCAATATCTGGCATTGTGCATACCATAGCATACATAAAGCTACTTACAACTGATGCAAAGGCACATTCTTCATTTATTCATTTTCTTTCTCATTTTAAGGATTTTGCTTTGAACTTAGTTTCAAATGACTTGCAAGCGGAGAGCGTACTAGTGTTCCCTTGTCCATATTGAACATGTATAATATTTTCTTGATATAACCTTCCTGTGATAGCCATAATTTACCATTCTTCCTGTCACGAGAGATCTTCATGTCGAGAATTTGATTTGCAGGTCCCAAATCCTTCATTTCAAAAGACTCGCTCAACTCTCTTTTTAGCTTTTTAACTTTTTCAATGTTACGACTAACAATCAACATGTTGTCAACATATAACAAGAGGATAATAAATTTCCCATCAGATAATTTCTTTATGAACACACAATGATAAGAAGTTGTTCTGGTATATCCATGCTCAACTATGAAGAAATCAATTTTTTTGTACCATTGTCTTGGTGCCTGCTTGAGCCCATACAAGCTTTTCTTCAACCGATATACAATTTTTTCTTTACCTTTAGCTATAAATCTTTTTGGTTGTTCCATGTATGTTTTTTCTTCAAGATCGCCATGAAGGAAATCGGTCTTCATATCAAGTTGTTCAATCTCCAGATTCATACTAGCTGCCAAGCCTAACAAAACTCGTACTGAAGACGTTTTAACCACATGTGAGAAAGATTTCTTCAAAATCAATACCTTTCTTCTGACCAAACCCCTTCTCAACTAACCTTGCCTTGTACCATGGCTACAAACTATATGGTTCAAATTTTAGTCTAAGCACCCATTTGTTTTTCAGTGCTCTCTTGCCCTTAGGTAGCTCTACTAGGTCATATGTGTTGTTCTTATGTTAAGATTTCATCTCTTCTTACATAGCTTTTAACAACTCATTTTTCTGATCATGTAGCAAGACCTTCTGATAACTTTCTGGCTCTTCTCCATCAGAAAGTAACACATACTCATTACTAGAATACCTCTTAGAATGTTGACGTTCTCTAGTATATCTTCTCAACTCTTCTTCAGCTGATACCTCAAGAGGAACATTATCTTAATTTTGATCTAGTTCTGCATCACCCTATGTAGAAGTTTTATCATGTCTGTCTCCTATAATGTCATGTTTTTCTTGCATATTTTCTCTGTGATCATCATGTACCACAAGGTCTGGTACATGTGGGACTGAACAGATTTGTACTTTATTAACTGTATTTGGCTTCTTAGTCTGATCCAAATCTTCAATGCTTTCATCTTCAAAGAAGACAACATCTCTGCTTTTGATAATCTTCTTATTCACTGGATCCCACAACTTGTACCCAAATTCTGCATCTGCATGTGCATAACCCAAGAAGATACATTGCTTTGCTTTGCTATCAAGTTTGGACCTTTCATCTTTAGGAATATGAACATATACTCGACAGCTAAAAGCTCTCAAGTGATCAAGAGATATATCTTTCTCTGCCCAAAAGCTCTTTGGAACATCACCACTCAAAGGAAATGATGGAAAAAGATTAATCAAGTCAACTGATGTCCTTATTGCCTCAGCCCAAAAGTACTTAGGCAATCTTGCATGAGAAAGCATACATCTGATTTTCTCACAAATAGTCCTGATCATTCTCTATGCCATCACATTCTGTTGTGGGGTCTTCGGATTAGTTTTCTTAAGCCTGATGCCATATCTTCTGCAGTACTCTTCAAATGGCCATTGTATTCACCACCATTATCTACTTCGACACATTTTAACTGCCTACCAGTTTCCCTTTCAACTTGTAAATGAAAGTCTTTAAATACTTCTAGTACCTTATCTTTAGATTTCAAAGGATATGCAAACACCTTTCTAGAGTGATCATCAATAAATGTAACATAATACAATGTACCATCTAGAGATATACTTAGCATTGTGCAAATATTAGTGTGAACTAAATCAAGAATATGAGTCTTTCTAGATGCAGAGAATCTACAAAATGCAACTCTACTTTGCTTTCCAAATAAACAATGAGTACAATGGATAAGTGATGTACCTTTCACATTTTGTATGAACTTCTTTCTGACAAGAATTTGAAGTCCCTTTTCATTCATATGACCAAGCCGCTTATGCCATAGCTTAGTAGATGCTTCATTGTCAGCAATATCCACCTCTCCATTAATTAGTTTTGTTTCTGTTCTATAAAAACCATTAGTCCATTTGGCTAAAACAAGATAACCCTTTGTTAGTTTCCAACTACCATCTCCAAGGTGATTATGATAACCTTCTTCATCAAGCTTTTCGATAAAAATCAAACTGCAACGAATATCATGAGCATGATTGACACCCATGAGAAGTAAGTTTCTACATTGGTAGTTTCCAATTGTACATCCCCATGCCAACAGTTTTAGCTTTAGCTTCATTTCCCATCCCGATCCAACCAAAATCATCATTGGTATAGGATGAAAAGAAATTCCTACGTGGAGTAATATGAACAGACGCTGCTTTATCAACTATCCATGTAGTATCCTGGCATGAAAGACTAGCAAAAGTTTCATCATAAGAAATAAACACCTCTGCATCAGATGCAACTGCCGCAATCTTTTTTTTTTATGTTCTTCACCTGTCCATTTTGACTGTTCTCTTTTCCATTTTTTATACTCCTTGCCACAATAATAACATTTTATCCCATTTCTTGATTTCGATCTTCCTCTAGACTTGTTGCGACTATCATCACCACAATGTTTTCTACTTTGGTTTCTCCTCATTTCTGTAACGAGTGCTTCAGAATTAGAAGAAGCACATTGCTCCTTTCTTCTAGCTTCTTCATTAAACATACTGTCTTTTACCATGTTGACAGTGATCACACCATTTGGAGCCGAATTACTCAGAGAGACAACTAAAGTTTCCCAAATGTCTGGTAAGGAACTCAAGAGAAGTAAAGTCTTCACCTTATCATCTAGTGTAAGCTTCATGGTAGACAACTCATTCAATAACTCTTGAAAGCTGCTCAGTACTCTGCAACACTATTACCATCTCTGTACTTCAAATTTACAAGTCTTTCGATGACAAATGCCTTGTTTTGTGCAGTCTTTCTTTCATAAAGACCTCATAATATATGCTAAAAACTATATGCATCTACTTCTTTGGCTATATGATGGAAGACACTCTGATCGACCCACTGCCTAATATATCCAACAGTCTTTATATTCAACTTCTTCCAATCCTCATCAGTCTTAGAATCGAGTTTCTTGCCATTCCACTCAATGGGTTCAAACAAATCTTTGCAATACAGGATATCCTCCATCCTAGTCTTCCAAATAGAATAATTGGAAGATGTGAGTTTAACTATGCCACTAGCCGAATCCTCCATTTTAATTCTCACAGAAATATAGAGACTCAACCAAAGCTTTGATACCACTTTGTTGGGGATTGAACTATTGAACCAGTAATACAACAAGTAGCGAAAATAACTTCAACCCCTCATATTGTGCACAATTAAAATGGCAGTAATAATATCCAATCTCAATAACTCACACACACTACAAGAAATTAAATACTTGAACACAATAATTTTTTTTATTTTTTTTTCAGCCATTGATTAGAAACGGGTGTTTTGACATTGCTGGATGAAGAATTGAGTGATTCAGGATAAATTAATCAACACACGAGTCAAAATAGTGTAGGTGATCATTCAAGCATTTTATCTGATTATGAGACTCGTATCACAATTAAGCCGAATGAAACTACAGATTTCAATGCCAAGTCAATGCCAAATACAGCAATGGCAGTGGATGAATCGACAAAATCGAAGGAGGAAGACAATTGTTCATCTTGTGTGATTGATATCAAGTGGGAGTTTAGTAGGGGAAAGCGAAAGGGTTTGCAGAATATGCCATTTGAGTGCAAAGTAATGTCGCAAAGGTGCTACTTATTTTATGGAGATTTGTAGTAGTTGTAAAGGTGAGCTTGGTGTTGCACATTCGGAATGCGAACAGAACTGGTTCAGGGTCAAAGGACATAGGTAATAAATTTTTTAATCCTTCCATATGTGCGTGATATTGTATTATTTGCTAGATCCATGTAGATCAATGCATATGGGATGAGCTCAAGTATTGGCAAGAAGAGAAATATCAAGAAAATTGATCTATCCCCATTTATTTCTGTTTCCTAAGATAATTTAGAAATTTTACATTATCACAAAATACTTTGAAGCTCCAAAGCATGCAATGGGGGATTCAACACTTCAAATTGTATTTAGCCAAAAATACGAGTTGGAACCTTGTCTTGAAAAATAGTTACGATTGGTTCTCTTCTTCATTTTTCCCCACTTCTTCCACTGAGTTGCTGCCTCCTTATCATGGCAACCCTCCTTATCCAAACCTTGTTTCCAAGGTTTAAAACTAGGATACACGATTTCCCCTTTTGAAAATTCTGGTTTGAAGCACTTTCAGGTGGATGTTGTTAAGATTTGAGCTTCCATCTTAAAAGGTCAACTTTGTTAAGAGGAGTAGCCCAAGATCTTTTATTAATTGATCTGTGTCAACATCATTTATCGATGTGGGATATATATCCCTTAACACGCCCCCGCAAGATGATGGCGCATTTGAGCAGATCAATCTTGAAATCCACGTGCTCATTTTAGAGTCTTAACGTGATCGAATCGCTCGTTTGAGCATAATGAGCTCTAATATCATGTTAAGATTTGAGGTTCCATCTTAAAAGGTCAACCTTGTTAAGAGGAGTAGCCCAAGATCTTTTATTAATTGATCTTGTCAACATCATTTATCGATGTGGGATATATATTCCTTAATAGATGTAAGGAATGCTTGATGCTTCTGCTGGTCATTGTACATTATCTAGTGAAGGAACTGTTTTATACATGGGAGAAACGAATTGGAATTCGATTAAGAAAACGACAACAAATTAATTTCTTGTTTAAACAAACTTAACATTAATTATTTTCCTTCAATCGGTTTTACTTGATAGTAAAATATGGGAGAAAGGAGAATAAAGAAAAATAAAAAGGACAGTCTCGTTGAATGCAATGATGCAACCGTAGCATGTTATTATCCTTCCAGCTTGTGCCAGCGTTGCTAAACCCTTGGTTAGTTATGAGCTCAATTACTATTTGGTATAAATTATGATACAAATCCAGAGTTCGATTCTTGATAATAATAATAATAATAATAAAAAAAAGGTCGAAAAAATTGAGAGTACTAGCAACAATTATTAGGATTTTTGGAGTTAGTTGACTTTTGAAGGATCGCGTACTAGTGAAGGAAGAGCTAATATATAGTGAATGTTTGGTAACTCGACATGATATTAGCCTTTTTTTTTTCAGTATTGTTCGTACTATCTAATCCTACATACCAAAAAGTCGATCATCTCTAAAACCTGATATTGAAGAAAGACCTAATATATAATGAATGTTTGGTTACCCGACATTATAATAACTTCTTTTTTTACAATATTGTTTGTACTATGTAATCCTGCATATAAAAAAGTCAATGTCGTCTTACCCCCACAAAATGGATCATAACATAATGATCTAAGGTATATAATCATTAGTCATGATTCTGAACTTGTAAAAATCCATTACAGCTCACCAACCTGGCATTGGTCCACTTGCTACCAAACGTCCATGGGGGTATCAGAAAATCAAATCCCTTATCATGAAAGAAAGTAAATGAGTGTTCGGAAGAGATTAAAATCGGATTAAAATTGAAAAATTAGTCGTTATTGTTGACTTTTATTAGACGAGTGGGACCCAATAACGATCATATTTTCAATTTTAATTGAATTTTAAACTGTACCAAATAAGTTCTAAATGTACAATGGCAATGTATATGCCTAGGTAGTCGCACTATGCACAACCATCATACCACTTGCTGTCTTTCATTTTTTTTTTTTTTTTCCTTTTCTCCTCACTCCACTTGTATGGATAAGGGAAATAACTTAATTCTTTCGATCAAAAGCATACTTGGACTCGGATATTAACTTCATTAGCTACAAACACATGAATAATAAAGAATACTCCAAGCATTTGCCAAAAAGACATGATCAGGCGGAAAGAAATGATTTTCGGCAAAGTAAAACCTTGCATCAGAAGAAAAATTACTATTCAGAATCATACTTTGAATAACATTTCAATAATTATATGTATCGAGTTTCACCTTCAACTATATATTGGAAGGAAAATAAGATCCTTAAGAAACAATTTCAATCAAAAAAAGTTAAATCCAATGGTGGCATCTAGATTCGGAGGGCAGATCATAAAGCTGGTTTCAGTGGACTTTCCCATTAACTATCTGTTAATAGTTCTACTGAAAATGATTTTGAATATTCTAAAACCCAACCGAATGACTATCTCTTAATCACTCGTTTCACGTACAAATAGCATTTTTCACATTCAAATTCCACTCCTAATAATTGACCACCAATTGAAGCCAAATCCACATCGAACCCATCTCTAATAAAATGGGTACCATGTAAATGGATGAATGGAGATTGAAAGTAACTGAGAAAAACCGAGTCCTGCATCCCTTTTATTTGTCCAGGAATGTATCCAAGAAACTCCCATTTTACCCATTTCAGGAATAAACTTGCCAGAGGAGCAGCAGATTGACGTCATTAATGCAAAACCTGATGCCAAAGAAGTTAACTAATCCACTAACTGAAAAGTTAATCTTAAACCTATTGTTTTCATATAAAGATGAATTTCACGTATACTCGTGGCTGAACTGGGGTGTGATCGTTTAGTGCAGCAAGACGCAATCACGCAAACTAACCATCTTGCATTCACGTGATCACACACCAAAGATCAGCATTTCTATATTAACCAATCTGTTTTAATTGATAGTGCAAGCCTAGATAATATTTAATGCAAAAATACTTAGTCAAATGCCAATTAAGGCATTCCAAACAAGTCCACCGACCAATCAGTTAGGAGTCATGCTCATTACAGTGAAACAATTGTCACATAGGTCTCAATCCCGACGTTAAAAATACTTGTAACATAGAATATAATAACACAAATAAAAGGCTGAAGGTGTAAGAAAAGAAAAGAATAAGGATAAAGAAAGCTTAGAACCATGAAAATATTTTGATACAAAATTAGACACTTCCCCTCTAAGTTTAATCACATTCCAGTACACAAATCAAAAGGTAACAAAAGAATCACCCACAATCGAGTTCTCCTTTCCTTTTTTTATGTTTCTGTCTTACTCAAATCATATGATATACGAAATTATAATCTCAAATCAGAACTCCCAGAATTTTCCTAAGCTAAATGAACGAAGAAATCATTTGGGTTTCGAAATTATTTACAACATTTGGACAAAAGAACCAAGAAAACAATGAGAAAGATAATTGAAGAAAGCCCATTTGCAACACCAAGAACAATCTTACTCGGCTCATGGAAATGATGAGAAAGACATAGGCAATCCATGTTTGTCACAAGGCCAAATCCCAAGCTTTACTTTTGAGCCCAATGTTGAATGGTTATAACAAAGATTTGAACACTTCCAATCTCTTTATGAATGTTGCATTGAAGGGGAGAACTCCATGGAAATTATTCTTCCCAAGATTCAAGTACTTCAATTTCTTCATGTCTTGTATGAACTTTGGGATTGTCCCATTGAACTGATTAGAGTCTAGACCCCACATCAAGGTGCATTAGACCGAAACTGCAGCTAATGATTCTGGGATCGATCCCGACAATGAGTTTGACGCCAATGAAAGATTCTGCAGCGCATTCAAGTCCCCAAAGGTAGTGGGAATTGTTCAATTGAGGGAATTTGACGACAGATTCAGGTGTGCAAGATTTTCAAGGCGTGTTAATGTCTCTCCTTTAGAGATCGATGTGAACCAAGAAAATGGGTAATGAAACTCCGACCAGCATGTTTGTTTGACATAAATGAAAATCATGAATTTGATCATATGAGAACTGACAAGAAGAAGTTGATCTCAAAGTAAATGACCAGAAATTGGAAGGACGAATTTTCAAGCAGATGAGAGAACATGTGCCATTGAAAGAAAAAAAAAATGAGGACGAATGAAAATAGCAGACAGCTCCACCCATATTTTCTTGATCTAAGTCTCAGATTCTCAAGTAAACATCAAAGGCCATGAGATGAGCCAATCATTCGCTCTCAAAATATACACCAGACCACATTATTCTTGTTAATGTACATCCTATCCACAACTCATTTTTCTCCACGTCCCAGAAAGTGCTTTGTTCTTGCATTGACTTTCAATGGACCACTATCAAACAAAATGTTATCCAAACAACCATTTCCAAGTTTCAGTATAACGTCTTAAAAAATGCCTTTGCATCTTCAAAGTTTCAGCAGAATTATTCTTCCACACACCTCGGTTTTCAAATTAGCAGATTGTATGTGGATGCATCGAAAAGGGATTATACTTTCCACTGAGACAAGAAGTTGGTTTTCGGTACTATGGTCATTGTTCTTTCGACTTTGTACAAAAAATAGAAGCATTTTATTAGGTATTGATAAATGCTGAACTGCATGAGATAGGATAAGGGATACATATGCTGCACACAATTTTCATTAAGAATCACGTCAGTTGAAAGGCTTCCACTGTTAAGAGTAAAATATATTTTTTATTTAAGTAGTTCGTGGAAATAAAAAGGAAAGACATTCATGTGGATTTAAGGAATGCTTGATGCTTCTGCTGGTCATTGTACATTATCTAGTGTCAAAGGAACTGTTTTATACATGGGAGAAACGAATACAACAAATTCAAATTAATTTCTTGTTTTAATAAATTCAATACAAATTAGTTTTCTTCTATCTGTTTTAATTGATAGTGAAATACGGGAGCAAGGAAAATAAAGAAAAAGGAAAAAAGGACAATCTCATGTTATTATCCTTCCAGCTTGTGCCAACCATGCTAAATCCTTTGTTAGTTATAAGCTCAAATATTGTTTGATATAAATTATAATACAAGTAATACTATTCGTAGTGAAAATTATCGATAGTCGTGACTCATATGCATCAAATCACAAACCGTCACATATAAGCCACGTAGAACGACTGCCAATATTCTTTATTATGAATATCATTACTCAACCATACACATTGATCAAATGAAAAAATTGGGCCTACTTATTTGCTGCATGTATTTGGATTTTTGGAGTTAGCTCACCTATAGAGGATCGTGTTAAAACCTGCTAGTAAAGGAAGACCTAGAGCTAAATAGTGCATTTTTGTTAACTCGACATGATATTAACTTCTTTTTTTCAATATTATTCCAATTTAATCTTGCATACAAAAAAGTTGATATCGTTTAACTACTTGCCCTCCACCCCAAATGGATCATAACATATGATCTAAGGAACCTGTAGTATATCATCATTTGTCATAATTCTGTACTTGGAAAAATTCATTACTGCTTACCAACCTGGCGTTGGTCCACTTGCTACCAAACGTCCCTGGGGGCAGCAGAAAGTCAAATCCCTTATTATGAAAGAAAGTAAGGCTCCGTTCGGGGATTAAAATCTAATTAAAATTGAAAAAATATAACCGTTATTGGATCCCACTCGTCTAATAAAAGTCAACAATGATGACTAGTTTTTCAATTTTAATATGATTTTAACCTACCGAATGGGCCCTAAATGTACAAAGGCAATGTATATGCCTTAGTAGTCAATGCATAACTATCATACCACTTTCACTTTTTTCAGTTTCTCATTACTCCGCGCATATGGATGAACGAAATAACTTAATTCTTTCGAGCAAAAGCAGAAACCAGAGCACACGCACACATATACTCGGATACTCTGTTCATTAGCCACAAACACATGAATAATGAAGCATACTCCAAATGTGAAGCACTTGCCAAATAAGACTTGATAAGGAGGGAAGAGAAGCTTTTCAGCAAAGTAAAAACTCGCATCTGAAGAAAAAATACTATTCAGAATCATACTTCAACCTTGCCCCGCGTAGTTGAATCACACTTTAATGGTTGAGATCATATTCCAGCCTTTTCTGTTCATGTGTATTGAGTTTCACCTTCAACTAGATATTGGAAGGAAAATAAGATCCTAGAGAGACAATTTCAATAGATCTGAAACGAAATTTTCCAGTAAGGATGATCGCAAGTAAACGTTAAATCAAATGGTAGCATCTAGATTTGGAGGGCGGATCATAAAGCTAGTTTCAATGCACTTAGTCATTAACTATCAATTATAGTTCTACATATTCTAAAACCCAACTGAATATCTATCTCTTGATCACTTGTTTCACGTACAAGGAACATTTCACACATTCAAATCCCACTCCTAATAATTGACCACCAATTGAAGCCAATTCCACATCGAACCCGTCACTGATAAAATGGGTACCATGTAAATAGATGAATGGAGATTGAAAGGAAATAAGAAAAAACCGATCCTGCCTCCCTTTAACTCAGAGATCAGGTTTTATTTGGCCAGACATGTATCCAACAGATCCCATTTTACCCATTTCAGGAACGAACCTGTTAATGAACTAGCCAGAAGAGCAACAGATTGATGTCATTAACGCAAGAAACCTAATGTCAAAGAAGTTAACTAATGCACTAACAGAAAAGTTAACCATAAACCTGTTGTTTTCATATAAAGATGAATTTCACATATGATTGTGGCTGAAATTGGGGTGGGTGGGGGTGATTGTTTAGTGCAGCAGGATGCAAATCATGCAAACTAACCATCTTGCATTCACGTGATCACGCATCAACGATCAGCATTTGTATATTAACTGATCTGTTTTAATCGATAGTCTGAACCTAGATAATATTCAATGCAAAACTACTTAGTCAAATGCCAATTAAGGCATGCCTAACAAGTCGACCAACCAATCAGTTAGAAGTCATGCTCATTTCAGTGAAACAATTGTCAAATAGGCCTGAATCACAATGTTAACATATAACATAGACTATAATACCAAATACCCATGGATTCTAAAGCTACTAATGCCTCAAAAACGAATAATTGAATAGCAAAAAAGACACAAATAACAGGCTGAAGGTGTAAGAAAAGCAATCCTTACATCTCAAGAACAATACAGATTACAAAGGAATAAGGATAAAGAAAGCTTAGAACAATGAAATTATTTTGATACAAAATTAGCCACCTCCCCTCTCTAAGTTTAATCACATTGCAGTACATAAATCAAAAAGTAACAAAAGAATCACCCACAATCGAGTTCTCCTTCCCTTGTTTATAATATATATATAAATATATATAATCTCAAATCAGAACTCCCAGAATTCTCCTAAGCTAAATGAACCAAGAAATCATTTGAGTTTTGAAATTATTTACAACATTTGGACAAAAGAACCAAGAAAACAATGAGAAAGATAATTGAAGATAGCCCAATTGCAACACCAAGAACAATCTTACTTGGCCCATGGGAATGATGCTTTTCCTCTACATTACTGTAATCTTCATCATTAGAACTGTCGCTAGAATTATCATCAGATGAGTCCTTAGCAGATGGTGGAGACATAGGCAATCCATGTTTGTCACAAGGCGCAATCCCAAGCTTTACTTTTGAGCCCAATGTTGACTGGTTATAACAAAGATTGGAATTTTCACCCAACTTGAGCACTTCCAATCTCTTTATAAATGTTGCGTTGAAGGGGAGAACTCCATGGAAACTATTCTTCTCAAGATTCAAGTACTTCAATTTCTTCATGTCTTGTATGGACTTTGGGATTGTCCCATTGAGCTGATTAGACCCCAGATCGAGGTGCATTAGACCGGGAGCTGCAGCTAATGATTCTGGGATCGATCCCGACAATGAGTTTGACGCCAATGAAAGATTCTGCAGCGCATTCAAGTCCCCAAAGGTAGTGGGAATCGTTCCATTGAGGGAATTTGATGACAGATTCAAGTGTACAAGATTTTCGAGGCGTGTTAAGGAAAGGGGGATCTTTCCTTTGAGATTGTTTCCCGATAAATCAATAGTAGTGAGATTTGAATGACAATGTTTTGGGAGATAGCCAGTGAGATTTGTGTGTGAAAGAGTGACAGAATGCAAGAATTTCATGCTGTTGAGGATAATTGAAGGGCCACTGGCAGTTATACTCACTCGGGAAACAGTTAAATCAGATACATTTTGTAGCCTGCTAAGCCAAAGCCCTGTGAGTTTGTTGAGGCTGTTGATGCAAGTGAAGGAACGGAGATTCGAAGTAAGTTCAGAGGGGAAGCGAATGGGGGAAATGGGGCAGTTGATGAACTGAATAGTGTTAAGAGTGGAAAGGGACTTGAGGGCAGTAAGGGATAAAGCTACATCCTCTGAGCAGTTGGAGAGAGTGAGAGACAGAAGGTGGCGGAATGGCTTGGATGAGTCACAGGCGGTGGCAGTGAAGACGTGAGGCCGGACGGAGCAGGGATCTTTGGAGGTTGGGATATTTAGGGACTGGAGGGCTCTTAGCTGTTTTGGGTCAAGGGTAGATGTGGAAGTGGAAATAGGGGTTGTCGGTGTTTTGGGAGTTGGGACGGGAGAAGGGGTGGGGGCAGAAGGAGAATGGGTGGGGGAGATGGTGGTGACATTGGTTGTGGGAGGATGAGAAAGTGAGGAGATGACGGCGGCAGAGGAAAGGAGGAGGAGGAGGAGGTACAGGAGGGATGGCTGTAGAGCCATTGTTGTAGCAAGAAAACCTTTGTTTCTGAAAAAGTTGTCGAAATTTGAGAAATTGGCTTCTACTTTATAGTTCATATATTTATTTTTCCTTTATTTTTCTATTTTCTATTTTCTATTTTCTATTGTGGGTGGGGTAACTGACAGTTGGTGAGAGATATATATACCCCTGGACGAGATTATAATTACTGGAAGCTCACGTGTTTGATTCCCCCTTTTTCCTCATTATTACGATAAATATGATTGTTGCAATTTAAAAAATAAAAAACTCCAATGATCATATTTCCCATTATAATGAAAGAAAAATTACAGATAAAACGGTATAAAAACAGGAAAAATTTAAAGGTCAAAATTGAAATATATTAAAGTTAGGAGAAGATTATTCTTCTCAGCAATTATTATCAAAGCCAGAATATTTCACATTTTGGAGTAAATAATGCAATTTATGTTATGATGTTGGAATATCGATTACGTGACAGTTTATGTGGAGCAAATAAGATTGTGTAATTCAGTTTTTATGAAAAACAAAGGAGATGAGAGAGAGAAATACGAGGGACAATAGATTGTTACATCCGTGATGATAAATAGCATAACTCTTTTGGAATTGTATCAACGTAACTTTTAAGGATTGGGTTAACGACAAATATTTTGATAAAAAATTTGGATCCCGCAAAATATAAGATTAAAATTGGAAAATCTTATTTATCATATTTCTAATAATGTTCAATCTTGTATATCGACATCTAAAATTGATTCCGGTTCTTGAAGAATAAAAAAGATCCTTCATCAAACGTAATACTCAAACAGCCCAAGCTTAACAATCAATGGCAATGCAGCCTTGAGAAATGGTAGATGCATCATCTTTGCTCACAAATGGATCTATCTTCACCCAAACAAGAGAGAAAACCGATGCCAAAAGTACAGACCATAAGATAACAATGGTGGGAGTCCGGTTCTGTCGTCCCATCAGACCTTTGAGGAACGGGTAGAGATGAAATATCACCCAGAATGCGAAAAAAACTTTACCGAATAAAGGTCCCCATGCTTCATATCCCTTGTTTAGGGCATCGGAAAAACCAGCAACCACACCAACCATATTTACAATGAGAATTGATGTTGGAGGGATCAAAACTGTTGTCCATTTAATGATGTACAGTTCCCCGAACTCTCCATCGTCTGCTGCTTTGGTAGTAACTGTAAAGTTCGTGTCTAATCCAGCAAGCATTTTTAGGAAACCTTGGAATACAGCGAATAGATGGGCTGAAACGCCTCCAATAACCCAAAACTGCTCATTGCGCCACCAATCCTCAATGCTTACACCGCTCCACCTCAACTCGAGGACGCTGGTGAGAATGATGGAACAAAACAACCCAAGAAACAGTACACTCGCCAGATTTGACAGCTATATGATCATTAAGAAATGTAGTTTTGAGTTAGCTGCAAATATATAAGAACTTGACAATTTGGTGAATCCAGCAAAACCAGTTGGAAGGCAAAAGAACTTACCGTTGGAATGATGAATTTCCCAGTTAGAAGGCATATAGCAGGTATCAAGCAATACGCAATCAGTGGAAGAGACGTGAAAGGATAGACTATGGTGTTGATATATGCAAGCCTTTGGAGCCATTTGAGACGGCCACCCCCAAATCCATACCACAGAGGACAATGTCTACTCAAGAAAATCTCAACGGAACCCAGGGCCCATCGAAGCACCTGGTGCAGCCTATCGGACAAGTTGATTGGTGCTGATCCCTTGAATGCTGGTCTTAAGGGCATGCAGTAAATTGATCTCCAACCACGGCAATGCATCTTGAACCCCGTCAAGATATCCTCCGTAACCGATCCATATATCCAGCCAATCTAAGAAAGAAAACACCAAATTTCAGGATGTGAATTATTTTTCTTCAAGAGAAACGAAACATCAATATGCACCAAAATATTCTTGTTTTTCCTATTATGTTTCCAAGGAAAGAAAAATAAGTCGTAATATTGATACAAGAAGTAACTTTCTAACCTCTTTACCCCATGAAGTCTTTTCCTCGTACCCACAGCTGATAACCTGGATTGCTTCTTTGATTAGCATTGAAGGATTGGCAGACTCAGGCAGTCCTCCGTTTTCCATTAGTGTAGACTCGATAAAAACAGCAGACAATCCAAAAGTTTTCTCAAAGCTCATCTGAGAAAGGATCAATGACCTGTCACTCTCATCATAACCTACAAACATCACCATATAGATACATCTTAATTTTCATAAGATTTTGTATTCGATGACCAATAATCTGATTATGTTGGGGCTAGAAACTTACTTTCAATCTCCCTAAGGTTAAAGATGGCAGCGTTAAGATCTTCCCTTTTTGCATCACGGTAAACCTCTGCGAGATCTTTCTCTTTAGCAGGCTTCTTGCGTCGACAGCAACAACAACAGCCAGTGCACCACGAGCAAGATGAAGTCTTGGGTAAGTTGGGCAAAGAGGAAGGCCCATAACCATAAAGAGCTTGCCGATTGAAGACACAACCTGTCCCGACATAAACTGGTCCTTGAATGCCATCCAACCCTTTCATGTTAACCTGAAACCGGAAGATAGTCATTAAAGAGTCTAATAAAGATTCCGACTGATGCTGATGCTCAAATCTTGATCAAATTGTTACTTCTTATGTACATAGCAAATAGTAAAGTTTTGCAGGCTGCACAGAGGATGTAATGGACACATTTCAAGTTTATATTAACTTAAATAGAGAGAGGAAGTATACATCAAAGAAAACTGTGTTGCGATTGGCATATCTGTCACTCTTATCGATTCCATCAAACCTCTGAGGAAACTGCACATAACATACATCTCGGCCCACTTGAGGATCCATCAAGAAACACATTGCCTCACGAATTGCCTTGCTGTTGTTAACATAGTGATCACAGTCAAGGTTGAGAATATAAGGTGCATTTGTGAGAACGGCAGATACTCTTACCTGCAAGAATACATGCAGCATTTACAAATTCAATAAGAATCACATAAAGGCAGCTGTTCATATATTGTGTAGATGGGTATATACCAGAGCATTTTCAGCACCAGCCTTTTTGTGATGTTGATAACCAGGTCTCTTCTCTCTTGAGACATAAACCAATCGAGGAAGTTCGTTTCCCTCTATGTCATGGGCACCGGTATGGCCTAAAAACGCCTGAAAATGATACAACCAAAGCCATATAATTTTCGTCTATGATGAATTAATGAATAAGTAAAACTGAATAATCAAAGCAAGAATATTGTAGTTACTAAAGTAAACCTGAATCATGCCAGGGTGGTCACGGGTGTTATTTCCAGGCCAAGGGGTTCCATCTGCCATGGTCCAGCCCTCATCTGGTGTTTTTTGGGCCTTTGCTACTAAAGCATTTATGCGCACTTTGTACTCTTCATAATCTCTCTGTAACTCGAGGAAATAAATATAGTGAGATTTCAATTTTCATATTTAAATACAATACGTTGAGTTACTAATTCATCATGGCAAAGGATCCAAATATTATTTCTAAGTGCTTATAAATTCATAATTACTTTCATTGCTCTGCGTTCCTTGACGAAAGAAGGCTGTATTTTATCCTTCAAGTAATCAATTTTCTGTGAGAAGTAGAACTCGGGTGCACGTGGTTCAATATTAAACTTCTTGCTGAAAGGAACCCATTTTCTTGCAAATTCAGCAGTTTCAACAAGTGACTCAAATGTAAGCATTGCTGCACCATCATCAGAAACATAGCACGAAACTTTATCAACAGGGTAATCCACCGAAAGGATGGAGAGAACCGTGTTTGCCGTAATCAGAGGAGGTTCTTTCAGAGGATCGACTGTACTAACAAAGAAATCCACAGCAGCAAGTTCAGTAGGTTGTCCCCCTCTTTCATACCTGATATATCAGATAGGAAAATTAGTTCAAATAAAATTTAACATGTATCCCAAACAAGGAGCTCTTACGGCATGTCTGGTACAGTAAATCAGACTACACTGGACAGGATTAAATTAGAAAAAGAAATAAATATGTTGTCTATTATACATACGAGTGCGATCTAATACTGATACCAAACACGCACTTAGCTTATTGAAGTTTAAAAAAACAATTCTCTGCTTATGCATGCAGAGCACCAAAAACAAGTTGTAGATCAAAGATGCATACCTTGCGGATAACCTGTCAATATATGTATCCCGATTTATGGGAGACCATTTAGGGAACTGATCCAATATCCAGGAAAATGCAAACCAGATCTCACAGATGACAGAGGTGAGCCACAGAGGATATGCACTATCAACGGGATGTGTTACTCGATAATGGATGAAAAGAGCAAGGATAATTAATCGCATTATGATCACAGTTCTGTATGGTGTAAGTTGAGTTTTTGGTATTGGAACTACTCTTGAAAGTGGCTGTGAAGCATCCACTGACCTGCATAAGATATTTTTACCTCATAATATATAAGTTCATAAACAATGGATCCAGGCTTCCTGTTTATTAATCACTCTTTCTGTTCATTGATAAAGATTTCATCCTAACTCTCAGAAAACTTACTCCGGATTTTCTTCCATCTGCTCCTCGGGTGGAATTTCAGCTTCCTTTTTTTCTTTCTTTGCTGGTTTTTTCTTCTTGTTTTTCTTCTCCTTCCAACTTTCCACCCTATTCTTCCATATCGGGTTACCAGATTCATCAATATATTCTTCAAAAAATGTCAAAGAAGAGCAGATGAGTAAGTGAAATTCTTCTCATAGAATAATATACAAGAGTTTTCTGGAAATAATGATATTAATTGCTTCTTCTCACCACTGTCCACCGTAGAGACACTACTAATGTTTCTAGCATGAGTTCCATCCTGCATCACGTCAACCAAGAGAAATTCCGTTAGTTTAAGAAGCATTACAATACATTATATTCTCATCGAGCACTCTAAACCTGACCCTGCAAATATATTTGAAACAGAACGATTGTGGTTATATATATACATCCAACTGCAATTACCAAAAGGGAGAAACAAAATTTGTTGGATTCATACCACTGCAGGATTTAGGTGACTACCCGTTGTCATATGATTTCCTGATTCTTCTTCTGCCACAGCCGAGTTCTCTGCCCATTCTGCATGCAACTTGTTTTAAGTTTTCATATTACGAAAATAAGAATGAAGTCTATCCTATTATAAAACCATTTTAATTCATTAGGCTTCCTAGCTTTGAAGAACTCCTATAGACCTTTTAATCGGTTCATAGAAACCACCACGTTTTTACAGTACTATTTCACACATTAACTGCGAGTTTTGCAGGTAATTTACAATTACTTAACTAAAGCAAAACTAAACATGCACAACTCATAAGAATACAATGAAAAGAGAGTTCATAAAGTAGGTGACAAATACCAAAATACGGAGAGGCGCACAGTGTGCATGACTTGCGGCCATCCCTGATTTCACTTTTCAGACAAGCCTTACAAATGGGTTCATTGCACTCATGACAAGCCACAAACACTTCACCGTTGGAGTCGAATCCCACATGTTCACCACAAATTTTGCATATAGGAAACCCTGACTCCATCATCTTGACTTCAAAACCTGTCACTAAACGTAATCCTTTTCCCTTTCAGAAAACTGACAAGTTCTTGGGATTTATATGCATAAAAGGGTGATATTTTTAGTTGCTTGGAGAGTAGCAAAGGTTGTTAGAATGGCATGTGAGTTTGGGTGCTGGTGTCTTTTTTATTTTTTCATTTTTTTTTTTTTTTTAGTGAGAGAGATGAGAAGCAATGTCTCTTGCTTGCTTGCCGATTGAAATTTTGCTGGCATTTGAAGGCAGGCTACGGTTAGAATTGGTACATCTCAACTGACGGACTCAAAATCTGAATCAACCATCAGACACAGCGCCACCTCACCATACATCAATATTTATATTATAGTATTCTGAAACCATAAGAGTTGGAAAACTATTTTTTTGGTCCACAAGACATGTTTAGATTACTAAACTCGATGTCCTCAGCAACTTAATTTACAGGGTAAAAATTGTTGGGCCCACTAAAACAAGAAAATAAATAAATAAATAATAATAATAATAATAATAATCTACTCAAAAAGGAGTATGGTAATTCTTTCATCGTTCTATTTTAAGGAAACTTTTCCTCTTATTACTCTTATTAGTATCCTCACGTCCCCCAGGTTGAATTAAAATGTATTCACAAACATTACAGCAATCCTTGATCAAAGCTGCACACAATGAATGAGCCATCGATACTATATTCATTTGACATAAAAACAGATTTACCCAAGAACAAGCACATGGACTAGAAGAGTGCATTCAAATCTCATACAGTCGAATCACCTCTACCTTCATTTACAAAAATAGGCACCGGCGAACTTAAATTTCCATAATAAAACACAATGGCATTATAGTCAGGGACGGAGATGTGGGAGGGCGGTGCCCTCCCCCCCCCCCACCCCCCCGCCCCAACATTATCCACGGTCCACTATTTTTAGTTAATTTGTAATGTATTTTTCAGTTCCCCCCAAAAAAATTTTTGACTCGCTCCCGCAAAATTTTGAAATTTTTTATTTCCCATTAATTACAAAACTCTTAGACTAAAATAAAAAATCCAATAGTTAAATAAATAAATATCCCAATTCGAATCCAAACGCAAATGACCCATTTATGAATCTATTACCCACTATTGCATTAAAAATAGTGAAAATTACATTCCCTACTTTTGGAGATGTGAATTCAAAAATCAGATATCAAGTTTTAATTTTCTAAAATCAGATATTTTATAGATAGATACAAGATTTTTTATATTTAATTAAATATTAATAATAATATTATAAAAATTAATATATATACACCCACCCCCACCCCCACCCCCACCCCCACCCTCAATTTAATTTTCAAACCCTAAAATCAAATCAAATCACGCCTCTCTCCCTCCCTCCCCGTTTCTCCATCATCGGCGACGACTACTACACAGATCTCTCCGGCACAATCACCATCGACTTCTGACAACGCGTCGATGGGTGATGCCGGCGACGGACGACCACTCTTCGGCACACTAGCCCCAGCCCAACCGCCATATTCGGTGGGTTCAGACTTTAGTGGAGCAGTGGTCATGGAATTTTGGCCCACAATAATTTTCACAATAGGTATAGCATTTTGAACGTTATTGGGCTTAGGTTTAGGAGGGTGACCAGGCCGTCTTTTGGACCCAACAGTATTGAGATCAAAAGGAACATTAACAGCTCCGTTGCCGGCCACGGGTACAGGAGCAGATCTTAGAAGCTGGTAAGAGTGTTTGACCTGAGACCCAGTTGCCCGCTGCAACCCAATCGCTGCCTGACCATTGTTTTTCAATAGTCAATAAGGTCGAGTGATTTTATGGCAGGTTCGTGGACTGGGGGTTTTCTATTTTTTGTTTGTGGTGGTGGTGGTGGCAGTTGCGTGCGTGCACTACCGTGGTGTTGGTGTGTGTTGTGGGTGTGGTGGCGGGGGCGATTTTGTGGTGGTGATGGAGGCGACTGGCAGAGGCGGTGGTGTGGGTTCAGATCTGATTGATGGTGGTGATTGTGATGCTGGTGGTGGGTGTTGTGTAGTTATAGTCTCTGTGACTTGAGACATGTACTGTGACCTATGCTGTGATTTGAATTTTATGTTGTGACCTATGTCGTGACCTGGGCCATGTGCAAAAATATTTTGTGACCTGTTCTGTGACCATTTAAAATAGACATGTGACTATCAACAAGAATCAGAGCCATGTGCAAAAATATTTTGGACATGTGTCGTGGCCATTTGAAAATAACATGAGATTATGAACAAAAGTGTGAATATATTTCGTGACTAGTGTCGTGAACATTTGAAAATAACTCGTAACTATTAACAAAAATGTGAAACATTAGCCTTATCATGTCATCGATCATTATAAAAAAATAAAAATGCGTTGTGACTTGTGACATGAGCTGTGACTTGTGACCTGGACTGTGACCATCAATGGTAATCGGAATAGTCATCGGAACAATTGCCGGAATAGTCGTCGAAATTGGAACGGTAGCCGAAATCGGAGTAGTCACCGGAGCGGTAGGCGGAACGGTCGCCGGAGCGATAAGGGTAGTGGAGGTGGGGTGGGTTAATTATATATGTGTGTGTGTGTGTGTGTGGTGGGTTAATTATGTGTGTGTGTGTGTAGGTCAAAATTTCTGATTTTTGAAATGTGAAAGTTGTTTTGTTATTTTTGAAATAGTGTAAGGTAAATGTAGGAAAAGTGAATTTTTCCCTTAAAAATAAAGGAAAATTGGTTCTAGCCCATTTGAAAAATGAAAATCCAACCCAATTGTAATATAATTAATTCTCCCAATCCTTTTGAGGAAACTTCTACCTCTAATCTTGAATATCTTATTTCGGAAGATAACATTGGTCAAGAACCATACGTTGTTAATTCTTCTCCTCAGAATGAGGAATTCGATTCATCTTCACTGGAACGTGATTCTGGACTATGCAAATCAATGTTGAATTTTCATGGTTTCAATTTGTATAGCATTAGACACATAGATATACATATTGTTTTTGTATCGACAAACTGATTGTTTTTTTTGTCAGTTAATCTAACTTGTCTATTTTGGTACTCAAAATCGTTGTTTTCAATCATCTTCTAGTTAAAAAAAATTTCAGGGGCGGAGGGGTGGCCGCCCCCCTCCACCCCCCAACTAAAAATCCTGGTTACGTCCCCGATTATAGTAGTACATTCATTACCATTATGCCCGATGGTAAGGTTGCAAGACTAATTGCCAAGGTTGAAAATAATGTACAATCAGCTAATATACATAGGGGAGGATGCATATTCATCCGAGAATTCATCAATGCAAAAGTAGAAGTCTCGAAAGTGTTGCCTGCCTAACTTCGTCCATCAACCCACAAGTTTGTAAGTCCTGCTGTGATTTACCACCCAGTAAAAACCTTCACAACCTTGGATGAATTGGCGATAGGTAAGTTTAAATCTGATGAGGTTAGCCCAAAAAATTTTGCATTTGAACATGGGTTAGTGCCCAAAACAATTCAGTTAGGCATGCTTCCACGAACACCCCATGACAAT
The DNA here is from genome assembly GCA_019097785.1 of Fraxinus excelsior. Taxonomy (NCBI): domain Eukaryota; kingdom Viridiplantae; phylum Streptophyta; class Magnoliopsida; order Lamiales; family Oleaceae; genus Fraxinus; species Fraxinus excelsior. The sequence continues at coordinate 39,424,528 of CM032624.1, read as the reverse complement.
TTTACGGAGATTTGAAAGCTTTCTGTTGTAGGGAAGTGGAAACTGATTAAACAACTATAAGATTAGGGACCAGCTTGTCCCTTTCTCAAAGTTCTGACCAACTTGCTACTGAGGAAATATCTAGAGGGCCTATGCAACAATTTTATCCAAACCTCGTATTGATTTAACACTATCATTTAAAATGATAAGACTTCCCTTTCTCACCAGAAAAAATGTAATCCCCTAACTGAAGTATTACAATGCCAGCAATAATTTGATTCATTAACTCAAAAAACATTAGAATTAGAAGTAGTATGTCCACCCACCGAGTAATCCACCAGGTTCGGCTTTCTATGATTCAGAGAAAAACAAAAACAAGTGTTTTTGTTCACTTCATGGCTAGCAAGAAGGTTCTTTTTCTTGTGAAAATTAAAATAAAATGTGAAAACTTCTGAAGCTCTGGGTTAGATTTTCAGTAACAGCACATAAAATACAATGTCTATGCTCATGAGGGAACTGCTAGCTTTTCAGTATGTCTAATCTTTTGCTCCTTGGCTCCTCTCCTCTATCTTCGCAACAGAAAATCAAACCAGCAGACAACCCACAAAATTTCAAATTGAATATAAATTAATAAAAAAGAGATATTTATCATCAAGAACAATTAAAATTTATAGCATATCCCCCATTAATTTGAAAATGTTTCACACTCAACTCGACAACTCCCTTCTACATTATCAAGAAAATAGCATGAACACACCCATACACTTGTAATGTGACTTGTACTGAGGTCTCTGTATGGGAGAGAGAGAGAGAGAGAGAGAGAGAGAGAGAGAGAGAGAGAGTTCCAATCGCCTTGGCATCAACCTCTAAGGGTACTGTTGTAACAGCCAAACCTCTTTCCATTTTTTGATAAGAGGAAATTATTACCATTTCAGAAATAAAAAACTGACATTCTTTAATGTAAATTCAGAAATAGTATTACCATTTCTTCTTTAATTAAATTATCATAATTCTTAAATGCCATTCTTCACTTTCATTTCTTTATCTCTCCTAGTTACCTCTGGAAAAAACTAGACATGTTCTTTTTACCATTTTCAAGTCGTTTTCGATTTTTCAAAAAAAATGCGTTCTTTCACCTATATTCGAAAATGCGTTTTTGAAAATAAATTAAAAATTTACAAAGAAAATCCAAAAATGACAAATTTGTCGTTTTGAATGTTTTTAGTTATAATCAAACCAAAAGTTTCAAAGCACGTTTTGAGTGTTTTCAAAATAATTTTTCAAAATGTTAAAAAAAACGCATTTTCAATAATTTCAAAATGGGCACTCAAAATACAAAACTGAAACTGAATTCAAAATTCAAAACAAAACACTTAAACACAGAGAAAACAGCCTTTAGTTGCATGACAATAAATTCACATAATATATACAATACTCTTTTCAAGAAATTTGTGTAAAGAATCCGTCAAGAATTTTTATTCCAATGTACAAAATACACAGAGTCAGAAATTTATCTACAAACCGAAGGAAAAGGAATCAATAGACAGTAATCATCTAACAGCAGATGCAACAATATGAGCCCACAATTTGAGACTATCTTTCATTTCAATTTGATTGCTGATTACAGGAACTTTCCAGTTCCTCAGTGGGCTCTGATTCTCTCTCTTTCTTTCGTCAAAAACATCCCACGCTTCCGAAAGATAAGGCCTTGGAACTGAAAATTGATTGGCCTTTCCTTCCCCTTCCTGCCCTTTTCCGTCCATTTTCTTGCCCAGTCTTTGCAACCCGGGAATGATTTCCACCAGACTTGAATCTTTATCTTCTTCAGAGAACACAAAACCAAGATCTATAAAACCTTTTACTTCTTCAAATTCAAGCTCCGACAAGCTCTTGCTGAGACTTTTCTTTCTTCTATTCATCAAACCGCCACTATTCTTCAAATTCACTACTTGCGTTGCGTTTGGAATTTCTTTCGAAAAATCTTCTTCTGAGAGACGTGGGGTAAAGAGGACTGAATTTGGGGACGAAGTATCAGAGTCCAAACCCGTAATGGAGTTAATCAGTTGGTCACTTTTGGATCTAGTATGGATTGTTAATTGGCTTGAAATCTTGGGTTTTCTTGAATTTTCTTGATTATCCCAATCAGGGTTTGGTGAACTTGAGGAATTTGATTGTTTCTTGAGGATTTGGGAGTAGAACCAGATTGAATCAAAGAGGTTTATAAGAATCTCAGGCTCAGGTTCCATAAATGGGTGGCTGGCTTCAGGTGAAGAAAAACGTTAGGGCTGTGGGTAGATTTTAAGAAATTAATTACTTATATATATTGAATTTGTTGACTACAGAGCCCTTCATATTGCACACAATTTGCAAAAGGCTTCAACTTGTTATTTACACGTTGAGTACCCAATGTTTGACGTTTCTATTGAGTATATTCTATTCGATGCTTTGGATGTACATTGACGAAGTTTTCCTTGTTTATAATGGCAAGAGCATCTTCAAGAGATTCTCTATTTTTAAATTGTATATTCCATCATTTGAAAAACATTTATAAATTTAGAGAGTTAAAATTTTGAAGTACTCCAACAAACTCTTTATATTTAACATTTATTTTTACTACTCCAAAAAAAATATTTATATTTAACACTTGATTTTTCTTTTATTTATTAAAAAAATACATTTAATGGAATCGTTATTTTTTAAACTTTTTAATCACACGGCCTTAATAATAATAATAATAATAATTCACTTCAGAAATTATTTTCCCAAATAAACACCAACCCCCATTTCTGTCCCAATTTTTTTTTTTTTTTGGATAATAGATTTTGTAATAATATTTCTTTGGAAAATGTGAATAAAAAGTATGAAAAGCTTTTAGATTTACACAAAAAAAATTATTTTATTGAAATAATGTGCGATTGAAAATGAGTTTGAAAAAAATGAACTTTTAAGAGTGAAATTGAAACACGGTCCATTTCTCAATCTTCGTATCCCAAAGATGTGAAAAAGGCTAAATAGTAATTAAGGCGTTCAATCTTTTACGCAAACTTTATTTGCATTCCTAACCATCACCGCAGAGCTCGACGTTTCATTTCGTTAGGCCATAAATTCCAACTATAATTGATTTCGGTCGAAAAATTCGTTACCATCACCACGTGTCCAAAGTATTCGATGCAATGTTTCGAAGGTAAAATGTACAAAAATAGACGTAAATTTAATAAGACAAAATCAAATCTTTGAAAAGGTTTGGGGTTAAACCGTAAACAAATTCGACAAAGAATAGTCAAACAAAAGTAATTGGATTAGTTCTTGCAATGACCAAATTTTAGCACGTGAGTTTTTGTCCGAAGAATATTTTAGTCCATTTTGAAGGGTGTTATTGTATATTATGTATAAAAAATTTGAATTTCCACTGTCCGAACGCGCAGTTGAAAAGTCATCCGAATGCGCTTGTATATTAATACGAAAAAATAATTTTCAATCGGTTTTACATTTTTCTTGGTTAAATTATTCGTTAACTATTAATTTATATGAATTTACGCGTATATTAGCACTAAAAGTAAGCCTTTTGTTACAGTCAAACATAGTCGAGCTCATATGAACTTCCACATATCCAATATATTTTACCAAAAAAGTTTAGGAAACGTGACAAGCAAGAAATATTAGGTATAAATTTTGTAGTTGTAGTTGGTACCTAGCTTTTACATTGACAAGGATGTGTCTCCAAGCTCCAATTTCCATACTCCAAGCCAGTGGCACATCCACGATTCTTGATCAGTTAGAGCGGTTGTTGACTGGAGATCATCGACCGTCGACGTTCATCTTCTACTTTTCACTCAACCAAAGAAAAGGAGCACTGGATGCAATTTCTAGGTGATTCTACGTAATACCCAAAAGATAAACTTTAGACATCTTTCTTACACGAACAACATATGAAGAAGCATACTACATTGTGCTACTAGGCTAAGTGCATTTTGGTTTATGAAAAGAATATAACAAGAAACCATGGGTAAAATCCCAATCGTTTTTAACAGCTCCAAAGGTATCAAGCTTTAGAAGACGAAAAATGGAATCTTCAAATAGACATAAGAGCCCGTTCAATCACATAATTCAACACCATCTATTAGTCTACCACCATAATTTGAAAAGAAATTAGCAATTGCCTATAACAACAAAAAAGACTCAAAATTTAGCCCAAAAGGCTCAAATTATTTAAAGTCTTATTCAATAATTAAAATTCGTACAAGCACAAAAAACAACAATATTCCAACACAAAATTTTTAATAAAACAAACATACACACATAGACAACAAACCATCGTCAGTGCTAAGTCATAAATACGAGTAAATGAACTGTACTACTGTGAGATATCATATGCCTACATATAAATTTACACTCATAAGTCATAAATCATAAAACATAATAAATCATAATTCATAACTCACACTTTCATAGTCATGACTTAAATAAAAAATTATAAATGATAAATAAAAAGAATAAACTAAAGTCTAAAAGAATAAAAACCACAAAAAGAAAAAGAAGAGAGGCAGGTGACTCACGAAGTCAATAGCACAACGAAGATGTCGTGGGTCAGTGGCGGAGACCGGAGAGGCTTGACGGTGACTGGCGACAACGTACAACATATTGCAAGGGCGGGAAGGAGGATAGGAGTGAGATAGAGTTTGGAATTGCGATTAGTTATTTCATTTTGCAATTGAATTAATTGTTACAATTAAACAAGGGAAAAATTCATGGATCAGGTTTTAAGTTTCACCAATGCAAAAATCAGGTTTCAAGTTTAAAAGTTGCAAAAATCAAGTATTTAATTAATTAATTAAAAATATTTATTATTTAAATACAATAAATTTATAATATTTTATAGGTCACAATTAATCTGTCGGTCACAAAGACACAATTATATGCAATTTGGTCACATATATCTTATTAATTATTTCAAAATTAATTTTCGATCACGGTTTATCAAATTAATTGGTTATAGATTATTTCGAGGTCATAATTAACTTCATTGGTCAACGATCAAAAAATGTATAGATCACAAATTTTTAAGTGGTCACAAGTTAAAAAAAATTATAGACAATATAGATTATATTTCCAAATTTGTTGGTCACAAATTATATTTTTAATAATAGATTATCAAATTTTAAGGCCACGGTTTAATAGTTAGTCACATAGAACCGTATAATTGGTCACATACACCCAAACACTCGTCCCCCAATTCCAACCCACCACCAATACTTGGTCACAAATCGATCAAATAGTTGGTCACAGACACTTTTCGTCGTATCCCTGCCGCCGCCTCCATTGCCACAACCATTCACCAACAATAATACAAACAACCACACCACCCAAACCACCACAGATCAGCCCAAACCACCAAAGATTCGCAACACATAGCCACACACCAACAACAGCCACCAATTACACACACATACCCACCACAAAAACACATCATCCACACACGCATATCAGCCACCAACAACATCCAACCACCAACAACCACTCACACAGATCCATAGCCACACATCCATAGATCTACGCCGACCCTCACACCCATAGCAGCAACGCTTTGACGTTGCTGCGAAGGGAGGGGAAGGGAGAAGGGAAGAGAAGCCATGGTGAAGAGACTGACGGTGGCGGTGGAGAGAAATTGTGAGAGAGTGGAGAGATGGATAAAATGGTGGGAGAGTGGAGATAAATTGATTAGTTTAGAGTTTGGATAGATTTAAGGTTTGATATGTAAAATAAAATACCTGATTTTTGAATAAATAAACTTTAGACTTGATTTTTGAAAAGTCATAACACAATTTAGGTAATTTTCACATTAAACAATATATACCCATTAAACGCATCAGCTGCATCTAGTGGATTGGGCCAACTTAAAAAAGGGGCCCAACCCCCTTACATGTCATCTTCCAAATTCCTCCAAGCACGGTGCCTGGACTTTAATCTTCAAGCTTCTCCTTAGCTCCGACAGCAACTGTAAATTTCGACGAAGCTGGCATGAGCGACCACACACACTCGTCAGGTTCTGGCTCCGCCACTGCTCCAAGTTCATATAAATACAAGGTGTATGCAAAGAACAAAGTAGAGGGAGATGTGGCCATTGGAATTTAAATTTTTGAAAATAAGAAATAAATAATAATTAAATATATTTTGTTCTCTAATGGGAAGGTCTCTACTTGATCAATGGACACATTGCCTTTTCCTATAGAGAGGCATGTAGGATCACAATGGTCGAGTTATCGTTGCATTATTGTAGTTAGATGGATCTACATATGCATTAATGCTTCATATGCTAAATTATTATTCGCTGCTCAATTTTAATAAGTAATAAATGGTTATTTTTTCAGTAAAATGTCTCTCAATGCATTTTTTTTGTTATTCTAAAAGAAAACCAACTTGTCGGGGATAATTATGTGGATTGGAAACGTAATTTGATGTTTGTGCTTATTGCCGAAAAACTTGATTTTGTACTCGAGGAGAAATATCCCGAAGAACCTACTAAGACAATAGGCAAAGCTAGGAGGGCTGCGTACAATAAGTGGATTGCTGACAAGATGGCTCGTTGTTACATTTTGGCATTAATGTCAGACGTGTTACAGCAAAAGCTTGAAAGCCAGGAGATCTCTTATGACATATTAGAAAGTCTGAAGGGCATTTTTGGACATCAAAGTACGATGGCTCGTTTTGAGGCCGTTTGAACCTTGTAGAACATTCGCATGAAACCTAGAACGCTTGTGAACGATCATATATTAACTATGATTGCACACTTCAATGTGGTGGTATTAAATTCAAGTTAATATGGTATTAAATTCTTTATCAGATATGTTTTCACCGTTTACTATGGACTATCACTTGCACGAGATGGATATGCTATTAACTGAGTTAATGAATGAGTTGCAAAATGTGGAAAGTGGTCTTAAGGTAAGAGTGGCCAGGCTCATGCGACATTGCTAGCTCCTCTAGTTCCAAGCCAAAAGGCGGAGTTGGAAAGAAGAGGAAGATATCTAACAAGAAGCTAGACAGCAACAAAAAGCCCAAGTCAGATACAACACCGAAAGGCAAGTGTTTCCACTGTGGTCGCAAAGGACTGCCTTGATGCATTAGCTAAAAAGCAGGGTGCTTGTAAGTTTTTTTATTGCTGAGTCATGTTTGATGATTGATTTTACAAGAACATGGAAGACTTATCAGCATTACAATCCATTTCAATAGATCACAAAGAATCCATGCTGAGAAGTCCTGCTTTTAAATAAACATACTTGGGAAATTAAAGAATAGTGTTCTAGTGATTACTTCTGGTAAACCAAGAAAGAAAGAGAGATTACACACAGTTAAAATGGTATAAGATCATGATATTCAAAGTTAGCTCAGTGACTTACATGTTGAGGTCTTGTAACCAAATTGATTGGTGCAGAGTGCTAGCCTCCGTCACCTTTTTTACAGGAATTCCACATCACCAATTTATAGAGAATAGCAAGAAAGCATATGGACATGTTTGGTACACATTACTAGAAATACCATGAACGGCAGATTTTTACTTCCTTTTTCCTCAATAATGTCCAGCCATTCCAATCCATGATACCAATGATGGGTTGTATGCTAATATAGTATAGTTTTGCTGATATAAAAATAACAATATTCTTATATTAAATAATTTTTTTATTTCATTTATTGTATTTAATTATTGAGCATTCGAATTAAAGTGACTATGATCGCTTGTGATAATATAAGTGGGTACATGCGTTGAGAAGTACATTGTAACACAATTTATATTTTGATTATAAATAATTTGTCACTACCAATGTATAAGGGTTTGGTACCTTGTACCGGAAAGTTGAATTGTTGGAATTTGTGATTTGTCTTTATCACATAAATAGTTAAAGGTAACACTAGTACACTTAGAGTGTATTGAACGGATCATGTGTCGAGTTTAATTCTATTGCAAGGCTATGTGGAGAATTAAATTCTACTTGACCACTGTGTATTTAATCTAAATCCTTGACAGAGTTATGTATATATTTTTCTGATTTTAATGGTTCTTTAATTCAACAATGGGTGAGATCAATTTGATTGGTCAAATACCTCGATGAGTTGGGAGCTTGAGAATGAATGAAGTAGACAACGTGAATTCGTGTCGGGAATCGTTGCCCTAAAAAATAGGTAGAGTCACTACTTAAGTATTTTCTATTTGAGCTCAGTGTTTAGCGGCGACTAAATTACGACATCTATGATTTGTTTATAGGACTGTTGAGAAAAAAAGTGTTTAAATTAGTGAGAATAATTAGAGGGGCAAAATTGTCATTTCTTATTATTATTATTATTTGAAATTGTGCAACGCATAAATATATTGCAATCTTCTACAAAGCGATGAATTTTTTTTCAAGATAATGTGAAAGGTGTGACACTCATACAACTATCACAAACACATTGAATACGTTAAGTTGAAAGTAATTTAGCAATAAAATTTCAAGCGTTGAAAATAAAAGGCACTTTAGAACACCCGATGGATACATATGATGACCCTATATCATTTAGAAATGCTAAAAGTTTATCTTCTGATATTATGGATATTGAATTTTTGTTTATCATGTTAATTTGGTATAACATATTGTTAGTTACAAATAGGGTAAGCAAAATGTTGCAAAGCGAGAACATATCGACTAATTCTGCTATTAGTCACTTGAAAATAATTTTTTTCCATTTTTTGAAACATATAGAAAACTTGACTTGAATTTGACGAAATTACCACAGAAGAAATTGATGCTCAAATGAAGGTTGAATCCACATTTCATAAAAAACTTATTATTAATAGAAAAAAGCACTTTTGTGAAACTTTCAATGTTGAGATAATACATTCAGTTGAAGAAACTTTTAGGATTGATTATTTCTTATATATAGTTGATGATGCTCATCATTCACTTAAATTAAAGTTTAAACAATTTTTAAAATATGAAAATACTTTTGAATTTTGTTTGATTTTAAAAAAACTGAAGTCTGCTGATGATAATTTTCTTGAAGTATTTGTGTGATAAGTTTGAAGAATTTTTTTAGTATAGGCAAGAGTTATTTTTTGAGCTGCAAATTATTCGTTAGAAGATACCAAAAAAGTGATTAAAGTGTTAGACTAATTAAAATGATAGACTATTATTTTTCAAATGTGTTGAATGCTTATAGAATATTATTGATTATACAAGTTATAGTTGCATATGTCAAAAGCAGCTTCTCAAAGTTGAATTTGATAAAGTTTTACATTTGGTCAACGCTGTCACAGGAATTGTTGAATGGATTGACTATCATGTCTATTTAAAAAGAAGTTTTAAAACAAATTAATTGTAATAGTATAACAATTGATTTTCTATCAAAAGATTCTAGAAGAATACATTTATTTTAGAAATTTAAAAGTTTTAATTTTTTTAATTTTTTTTTGAGTATTTTTTTTTTATTTTTTTTTATAATTTTGAGTATTTTTATTTAATATTCTTTTATTATTATTATACATTTTAAAATATTTATGGGTCCATATTTGAAATTGGCATAAGAGTGCTAAAATCTTAGGACCGGCTCTCATAAATCCACAAGTATAATTGACTTATTCACCACTCGTTTATATTTATTTATAACTTAAACTATTTATAATTTCTTTCCAAAGGAAGGCTTAAATGCGTTCATCTAGATCTATATACTTAACATGTTAACCTTTTAGTGTCATAATTTGAAATTAATTTTCGCAAACCAGATGAGAAATTTTTTCATAACTACCTAAAAGCAAAGCTAAGCAAATTTTTATGATGCAAAACTTGTGTTTGCTCGACCATGTGTATACACGTGCATATGGTGGAATCAGTCAATTTGATGACGACCAACCTGACTCAATTGATTTACTCGGAAAGATTCAACTTTATGAATATTGCAATAAGCAGTACTTTATATTTCATATTTATAGTCAATCTCCAAATTGAAGTCCAAAGATATTAATATTATTGCATGTTATTAAACGTCTATGAAATCCATAAGTGCATCCCACACAAATTAGATTACTTCACAAACATGTTTGTTAACCACAGCGAAATTTTAAAAGCAATATGCGAAAATGGTATCTATTATATTTCGATTTAATTCGTAAACAAATCCACTCGAACATTATGACTGTGGATAGGGGTGGACAAAATGTCTAGACCAAACCAAACCAGAACCGAACCAAACCAAGAGGTTCAATTCGGTTCAACAAAAAAAATAAAAAAAAAAAAAAAAAATTAATGGTTTTGGTTCTTCGAACAAAAAACCATTTGGTTATAATTTTTGTTCGGTTATGATTCTATAACCAAGAACTAAACCGAGAACCAAACTTAATTTATAATTTTATTTTTGGTATGAATTTGATTTTATGTTAATTGAATTCAGCTCAATAGCCATTGTTTTGGTACATCCCATAAAACGTGTTTAGCCCATTAATTTTAATTGTATTCCATATTTATGTTTAAACATCACTTCAATGCATTATTTCAAATTCAAACCTTCAAAGTCCCTCGACGCCTTCCTAAATTCCTAATCCCTCAAACCTCAACAACGCAACTTTTCTGTGTAGAAACTCCAACTTTGTCGCCATCAATTTACTGTTCCTCCAAGCCATCAAGGGTAATGTATAGTAAAAAATATCATAATTTACTGGACATCTTTCTTTTCTTTCATAGTTTTTTTTTTTTTGCAACTTTATACATATCAGTCAAAGATTCTAGTTAGACAATATTTTTATGAATAAGATTTTGATTGTAGCAGTTGTGCTTGATCCACGATATAAATTAGAGTTTGTTGTACATTGTATTAGCATTATTTATGGCTTTGGTAGGGTTGAAGCCACAAAAAATGAAGTCGATAAATTATTGTATACTTTGTATAATCAGTACAAAGGATGGGAAAGCGATACTGATGGAGCTAGTGGTGGTACTAATGATGGAATCACTTTGTTGGATGATTCTCATGATGATTGAAATGACTTTGATAATTTTGATTTTGGGTACAAGAAATTAAAAACTAGCAAAGGTAGTTTGTCTGGAAAAGATGAGATTCAAAGATATTTGATTGAACCTAATGAAGATGCAGATGATGCAAATTTTGATATTTTTAATTGGTGGAAGATAAATACCCCAAAGATTTAAAGTTTTGTCAAATATTGCAAGAGATGTGTTTGCCATTCATGTATCTACAGTTGCTTCTTGTCGACATTTAGTACTAGATGGCGCATTCTTGACTGTTTTAGGAGTTCTTTAACTCCTACAACAATTGAGGCTTTAGTTTGTACCCAAAATTGGTTAATAGAAGAATCTAGGCTTTTGAGAGTAACTCAAGACATAATTTGTATTGATGAGACGGAGTTCTATGAAAAAATTGAATCCGGTAAAATTTATTTTATAAAATATTATTACGTTACGTCTTATTAATTGTAAATGATTTTAATTTATTTTTGTTTGTTTTAATTGTGTACTTTGAATTTTGTTTGTAGAGTTTCTCAAAGTTACAACATAAGTAATAGAGTATTAAACGGTTAATGGTTATATGATGGTAAGGACTAAGTTGCTTGGCTTGGTCATTTTGTCACCATCCTTGCCTATTAGTTTCGAGTTTTAATTTTATATTTCAGTTTCATATTTCATTTTTCTCATGTACGTCTAACGGTTTCCGGTAAAGGAATTGATTGGATGGTGGATGAAAATAGAACTCAATATTATTAACTTCTTAAAATGACTCATTTGTTTATATTTTGTTTATTAGTTTGGACTCTTATGATCTTGATTATTGATAATTTGAACTTGCTGAATGTTTGATGCTTATATTTTTTTATTTAAGTATATATTAGTAACTTATGGATATGATGCAAGTTTGAAAATTTAAATAATAGTACTAGAACCAGATCAAACCGAACCAGAACCAAATGGTTCGATTCGGTTCGGTTCCACATCTTAAAAAAAAACTATTTGGTTCCATTATTCAAAAAATCATTGGTTCATAGTTCGGTTCGGTTCGATTCGATTTTCTTGGAACTAGAACCAAATGGAACCACGCCCACCCCTAACTGTGGATACATCCATTTAGCTTTGCAAATTGAGTATCGTGACCAGCATCTACACGATCCATATAGTCAAGACATTATCAAACAATAGTTGTACTAATCACTTGTAGGACTCGAGGACAATATATTAGATACACGATTATACATAAAATTAAAAGGGAAGGTGTTCGTCAAACATGACATTGATGATATTTCGATATATAGAAAAAATAAATCGTTTGAATATCCAAAAAAAATCATAACAATTGATAAATAATTCACAAAAATTGGAAGATTGAGTACTTTTTTTTATGATGACTTTTTTATTTTTCTATTATTTTTCTTTCCTTTTCCTTTCTATGGATATTAGAACTGTGATTAAAAAAATAAAATAAAAATACTACTGTATATTTGTTTTTGTTTTTCTTTATCAATATTATTATTTTTTATCTCCATTTTCTTTGAAACAAATAAATTGTAATTAAAGATTCCTATAACTACTTTTTTTTTTCCATCAAATTTTTTATAAAAAAAGATTTATTTGTAATTAAATTATAAAATTTATATAAAAGAAGGTCAACTTATAATATATTTAAATATATTGATTTCTTGTTTACTCTTTAAAAGTATGTCATATTTATAATACTGAAAACTAATTTATCCTCCTTATGCTTTTATCAAAAAATAATGAATTATATATTATTTAATTTAGTGACTTTAATTTTTATATATTGGGAGGAAAAAGGGATTATAGGATTGAACAACCATCTCGTACGTGATAACTTCAAAACATTGTATTAGATTCACATGAATTTTATTTTAAATGATAGTCCTAAACTACTTTGAATTAAAATTCTATAAGAGTTCACTGAATTCATAGAACTCGTCACTTCAAAAAAGGTCTATGAACATCTTAAGATCCCATAATACACATCCTACCTTCGAGTTCTTCCACCCAATTCTTCATACTTTTCAAAAACAGGCACTTAAAAACTTTTTAAGAAAAAAATGAAGAATTCCAACCTTCCAGAAGATGTTATAATGGAGATCCTGTCAAGACTCCCCGTGAAAACCCTTCTCCAATTCAGGTGCGTATGCACCCAATGGTGCACCTTAATCTCGTACCCTTCATTCGCCCCTTTGCACCTCAGTCGCTCTGCTTCCAACCGTACTAGGCACTCCATTCTTGTTCACATATTATGTAATCTAGGGTTGGACAAAACTCTCGAACTGAATCGGATCGACCCGAACCGAACCAAACCAAACTAAATCGAACCGAGCAGTTCTTCATAAGTTAAATACCCGAACGGGTATTTGAATCGAGAACCGATGGATTTGGGTCTCTTCTCGGTTCTAGACCAAGAACCGAATAACCGAATCTAAACAATTTTTTTAATTTTTTATATTGAATTAATTAAATTATTTTAATTTTTCTAAACAATTTAGCAAATAAATTAAACAAACCAACCAAATTAATTTTTTGTTAGCCCAACATTTGGGTCTTATTCTTTCCATTTCCATTCCAATTTCTTTTGGTAAGCAGTACGCCAACTCCCGTATAAACACAAATCATTTGATAATTTTAAAACATACATCCCCATTCCCAAATTGATTTTGAAGCTCCTTCATTTCACCGACGATGGTAGCTACTAATTAGATCTCTGAGTGTAGTATAAACATTAAAATGGAATTTGATGATCCTTATTGAACAACAACGACAACTTGTTATTTATATGTTTTTAATTGGGCTATGGTAATTTGTAAACTTACGAATGAACATGTCATTAGTTGTATTTATGTAGTGTTTTCAACTTACTGTAAATGTTAAAAAATTTAATTATGGTACGGAACCGAACTGAATCGAACCCGAATGGTTCCATAATTATATTTGGATCCGACGAGTCTTAAATACTCAAAAATTTTGGGCCAGTTCGATTTTGAAGAGAACCGAACCGAATCGACCCATGTCCAACTATAATGTAATCCATTAATGTCCTTCGACACCGTCACCTTTGCCCCAGTTGAAAATTCCAATCTTGCGCTGGACCAAGCCTATAATATTTACTAGGAAATTATTTATGTAGGCTCAATCAATGGCTTGGTTTGTATAGCCAAGTACCTTTAGGTTGGATCAGTGTATGGAACCCTTCCACCATATTCGTCAAAGAACTCCCACCTACAACTGAAGTTCCAATAATGTTTTCCATTGGTTTTGGTTGGGACCCTGCTGTTAATGATTACAAAGTAGCGAGACTTTGTTGTAGACTTAGTAGTTTAATAACTTGGGTTGAGGTATGGTCGGCCAAGCCCTACAATCTTGGAGGAAGATTAAAGTTGATCGCAACTTGTATGTTGGGCGCTTGATTTGTGATGTGATACTGGAGGGATTCACTTATTGGATTGTCGGAAGTGACAGTAAACCTCTTATCGCTTCCTTTAACACGAGGTCCGAGGTACTGCGGGTGGTTTCTGTGCCATAACTTTTACTCGAGGCGCTTTCGCTGCCACACCTTACACGATGGCAGAAAACTATGCTTGGCCAGCATTCTCCATTTCTTGCTATGAATTGGAAAGAAACTTTTGCTTTGGTAGGATGTGTATCACTGTAGCCCACAAAAACATAACAAGTATGGACAATGGAAAATGACACCATTCTTGGGAAGGAATCATGGAGTAAGAAATTCACCTTTGAACTGGATATTGAATTTCACGTTTTCGTTGGCTCTGTGAACGGAATAATGTACTCATAAACGGAATTGGTGAACTGATTTTATATGACGTCGAAACCAGAGAAAGCAAGACAATTGAAATTTGGGAAGTTGATGATTTGATGCTTGGAGCTCACTACTATGTGGAGAGCATGCTTTCTATCAAGAGGGTTGGGCCTCGTTGCTGTGTGATGGGTTTTCTCTCGATGAAGAGCTTAAATCTGCTTGGAGAAAGCATATGAGCAGATTTAACCGGACCTGAGGGTGTGAGCAATCGCACAGGGCGGACATCGAATTTTTTTTGTTATTAGGAATACATTTTTTTCTTAACGTAGGCACCATTTTAAATCAGGGTCCTAAAATCTTGGGGTGGTTGGCCTAGGAGAAGCACGAAGAAGATGTATTCTATGACAACTAAATGCAGGTGGAAAAAGAAAAAACCCAACTTTGGTTGTAGCATCCGTGATTGAAATTGAAAGAAAAAAAAAATAAAAAAATAGGGCGTTGCACTGAATATCACTTAAAGGTTTACAGATTACCAACTTAACGATTTTTAAGTTACCAAATGGTTGTTACTAAACCATTTTTAATTTTGACTATATGTGCGGAATTAATCAATCAAAAGCAACTAATAACTTTTAATTGTTTATAGATGATTAAGCATACAAGTTCAATTACCCTATGTTTAATTGCCACAATAATAAGGAAAGTAATAAATAACATAATATTGACGGATAAATCCAACTAGGTAAAAACTCCATGAAAGCCAGTTACTTCCATTATAAACAAGACAAAGTGAATAACAGTCAGATGCTATCTAGTCAACTCCGCTAGACTTCCCGATTTATTTCTTGCTAACTCCAAGGTCTGCTCGTAGACCTGCTCCCAGATCTTCTGCAATTGTTTCTTCCAAGCGAAATTCCAAGAACCTGCTTCAAGGCCTTGTGCTCTTCCCACGCTTGTAGTCCAAACTCTCTCAACATCCAGCAGCCTTTGAAATTCAACTGAGAAAGTGCCTTCCCAAAAGTGTTTAGGAAGTAGGTATTATGGATTCAATGGATTTGATGTTTTCCCCAATTCTATGGTTGTATAAAATCAAGAGAAAATAGCCTAAAGCAAAGAGGCACAATGAACAACTACAACCCGAATTTTCATGCATAGGCTTGGATATTTATATGAGATGGTGATTAGGTGGAATGGGTCGGAAAAAATATTTCAAAATAGTAAAATAGGATTTTATGGATCAACTTGTTGCTTGAGAGAGGGTTCAGCGATAGGCGGGCGACGCACTGTAGCTCGAGCGAGAGCTCAACTATAGGCGGCGACAGACATTGTATTTTTTGTCGCTCGAGCGCAACTGGGCAAGAAGCTAGCGAAAATGTGGCACCGTATTTCTCCTCTTTTCATGCTCGAACCCTAGATCTCATAACCTAATTTATACAAATTACAACTTAGGTCCTTGACTTTTACAACACATTACAAATTAGTTTTTTTGTCCACATAATTGCCAACGCTAAAAACCTAACAAACTGCCCTTTTGACATTTTATGACAAAACTATGCAAAAAGGTAAGGAAAACAAAATACAAAATCTAAACTACCCAAGTTTCATCAAATTGATGTCTCTCGCATTCCTTGTTAAACCTGTTTCCTGTAATTCACAACTCAAATACCCAGTATAAAAGTGTTTGCGTGATACAGGAAATAATAAAATCATTAAACACATGATACCAACACTAGTTATAAAGAGACGTAACACTAATGTTAATCCAAACATCAATAAAAACATTAGTATCACACAAATATCAAAAACTCAAACTGCTAAGTAGATATGGTATGGAATACAATGCAATCAACAAATCTCCCCTATCAATCTACTTCACCTTAAAGAATTTTAAATTCTCCTATTCACAACATTTACTTTACTCCCCCCGCCCCCGTCACAAATGACGAAGGGATCAATAATTAAAAATATCAGAAAAATGCTTTACTCTCCCCATTTTTTAACATTAACATATAATAGCTCAAAAATGCTATTGTTAGCATGCACAAGTATAAGCAATGTACAGTAAACCTTCCGCACATACTTTGTTCAGGTTAACATGGAGTAAATTGCATAAGTGACATATGTGTGTAAAGTGTCACTAATCCTTTGTAAGCAGAACTCCAACCTTAATTTTGTAAGAAATGACATGCTAAATATCACTGTCAATAAGTGTATTCCTCTACTTATGAAAATCGGACCTTTTAAAGCACATTAGAACTTAAAAAGAAAAAGCTCATTTTGTATGGATGTTTTCTTTTCTCCCCATGACTTTGAGTAAGTTTTATTTTCACATTTTTCAATATTTTAAGTTCATTATTATTTTCCACATTTTAAGTTCACGCCTTTCTCCATTAAGCGACTAAAATGACCCTTGTAACGAGTTTTATGCAGTTTTACCCAAGTCAGTTGACCATAGACACCAAGTTATGAGAAACCCCATCAAACTTAATTGTTAGAGTCAAATAGACTTCGAAAAAGAATATAAGATATAAACTTTTTATTACCGGGGATAAACTTGAGTTTAGGTCTAATAAATAAAGTCAATTCATGTTCAAAGTCACCTTATTAACATTTGATTGTTATCTCAAATCTCACACACGCCGTTGAGTCCCACTAAGAATATCATAGTGTGTGCAGTGCAGATAATACATGAAAATACATATACTAAGTACTCCATAATAACCTAAGCAAGTAACGTAAATTATGCTACATCTCATCAACTAAACTCATACTTGATCACATCAAGCAAATTCAAGTATTATATATGATATGCTGTAAAGAATTTCTCGCATTTTTAATTTTCTGTTTCTTGTTTTATTTTAAAGTATGAATGTACCCAATCACACAAAAAATAATAATAAAAAATATGCATGATTTTTTAACCTAAAAAATAAATAAACGAATGTGATGCATGCATAAATCATTGTCACACAATGATAAAGTACAAGTATGCACCAAAAATACCTAATTAGTTAGATATGCAAATATTATTACCTTTAAGAGCATCGTGATCAATTTCAAAAATTTTCAGATCACTTTTCTTCACCCAAACTTGCCTAATGACAGCAATATTCTCATTCATCCATGTCATTAACTTGGTCAATTGACTCAACTGATTAGTAAGAAAGTCAATTTAACCAACAAACTCATGATTCTTATTTCTATTTAAGTTCTATTTCTATTTCTGTTAAGGAAATGACAACACCTAGGCCTTATGTGTCCTAAATCACTGCAATGAAAAACAAGTAGGGATAAACCTATGATCAAATGTACGTGATCATTGATATATATTCCTAGGTTGGTGAGTCATACACTGTCTTGTAGGCTTCTGTCCTACATATCCCTTATTCTTAAGTTCAGGGTTAGACACATGTTTAAGCTGGTCAATACTAGGAACAAATGTGGTCTTGGACGTATTAGCAACATTATGATCATTTTTGTTATATCATAAACCTCCCTTATTACCACTAGACTTACTCATTCCTAGAATGTTATCTAAATTTATAGAACAACTAGAAAAGGCAAGAAATTAAGACTTGAAATACTCTAGGTTGCTCAGAAGATTTTTAACCTAGATTTCTAAGGCTTCCTTTTCAATTGCCAGCTCATTAGCTCTTCTAAATGTCTTCTCAAGCTCACTAGTGAGATTCCTAACTTGAGTATCTAAAGATTCATTTTTGGATTTCAACTCACTCAGGGTTGAGGTAGTTTTCTGAATGTACGCTACGAGTTTTTCATTTTCCGACTCAAGTTCGTAACTCTCGTACTTAAGGATTTATTTTTTGTTATAATCTTAATGCTTTCCTCATATATTCTATCATAAGCATTATGAATATCTCCCTCACTATCAGAATCTTCCTCACTATCAGAATATTCTTTTGAATTCTCATTACTACTCATGCTCTCAGCCTTCTCACTCCCCTTATTAGATCGATTCTTGATTCTTGCAGTAAAGACAATATATTTTCCACTTTCCTCACGAGTTGATTTCTCACTCTGATTGTCTGAATTAGACTCGTCATCAGTGAGAGTATCATTCATAGCCTTATCCGAATTTCTCCTACTGCTAGGGCACTCATTCCTAACGTGGCCAAGACCTTTGCAATTATGACATCTCACAGTTTTAGAACTCTTCATAGATCCACTAAGATCACTTCTATGCTTCTCTTGAGATTTTTGTTTATTCCTAAATATTCTTTGAATTTTTTAGCAAAGTATGTTAACTCCTCTTCATTAGGAGAATCTGAATCTGAGGACTCTATATAACTATTTCTCACAATATTTAAGACCAATGACTTATCATTTGTGAGTTTAGCCAATGTCAGCTCATAAGTTTCGAGAGATCCACAAATTCTTCCACCTTAATAAAGTTTATATCATTACTTTCCTCAATAACAGTGATTTTATGCCTAAATCGTTCGGGTAAAGATAAAGGATTTTTCTAACAATTTTTGACTTATGTATTTTCTCACTTAGGTTGAAACTAGAATTAACTATGCCATTTAAGCTCACATATAATGCATCAAATGTCTCATTCTCTTTCATTCTAACCTCTTCAAATCTAGTGGTCAACATCTGCAACTTAGAGTTTTTAATAGCATGAGTTCCCTCATGTGTGGTTTGTAGAATATCTCAAACCTCTTTGACTACCTCACACATTGACACTCGCCTAAACTCTTATGGGGAAACTACCATAAATAGGGCATGTATTAGGCTTTGCTATCCCAGTTACACTAATTTAAGTTCACTCTAGCCAATTAGCAATGAAAGTGAGGATTACTTTATTAACTGTAGAACTAGGTGTAGCCCAACCATTCACAACACTTAGCCAGGTACGCTCATCCATAGATTTTTAAAAAAGCTCTCATTCCAACCTTCCATTAGGCATAATTATTGCCATCAAAATATGGCGGGACGGATAATAAATTACTCATCTAGAAAATATAGGTCAAGGAACGAATACCAATTGAAAAAATAATCAGGCATCGCATTGGATACCATTAAACAGTTCACAGATTACCAACTTAACTATTTTTAAGTTACCAAATCATTTTTAGTTTTGACCCTATGTGCGGAATTAATCAATCAAAAGCAATAAATCACTTTTAATTGTTTCTAGATGACTAAGCATACAAGTTCAATTATCCTATATTGAATTGCCATAGTAATAACACAATATTGAGGACGGAGAAACCCAACTGGGTAAAAACTCGTGGACCAAGCTAGCTACCTCCACTATAGGCAATACAGAGTGAGTTACAACCAGATGCTATCAAGCCACTCCATTAGACTTTTCGATCTATTTCTTGCTAACTCTAAGACCTGCTCCAAGACCTACTCCAAGATTTGCTCCAAGATCTTCTGCAATTGTCTCTTCTAAGTGGAATTTCAAGAACCTACTCCAAGACCTTGTGTTCTTCCTGCGCTTGTAGTCCAACATCTCTCAACCTCCAATAGCCTTTGCAGTTCAACTAAGAAAGTGTCTTCCCAAAAGTGTTTAGGAAGTAGGTGTTATGGATTCAATGGATTTGATGTTTTCCCCAATTCTGTGGTTGTATAAAATTAAGAGAAAATAGATTAAAGCAAAGAGGCACAATGAACAACCACCACTCGAATTTTCGTGCATAGGCTTGGGTATTTATAGGAGATGGTGTGGGCCGGAAAAAAATATTTCAAAACAGTAAAATAGGATTTTCTAGATTGACCTGTCACTCAAGTGAGGGCTCAACGACAGGTGAGTGACGCACTGCTGTTTGAGCGAGAGCTCAGCGATAGGCGGGCGACAGACATTCTGTTTTTGCCGCTTGAGCGCCAACTTGGGCGAGAAGCTAGCGAAAATGCCGCGCCGTGTTTCTCCTTTTTTTACGCTCAAACCCCGGACTTGATAACCCAATTTATACAAATTGCAACCTAGGTCCTTGACTTTTACAACATGTTACAAATTAGTCATTTTGTCCACAATTTCCAACACTAAATCCTAACAGAAATTGTGAGTCTCTATGAGTTTTCTCTCTCGTCCGTCCTTAGCTTTTGATCTTGTAGGTACTGTTACACATCTCATTATAGCAATGTGACATATTTACACCGATCAAAGACATGATACAAGTAAGCCATATACGTTGCTTCATATTGCAATAAATTTTGACGTTCAATTTGTGTTATGTAGCATTCTTTACAATACTCTTGAGTGCCTTTGGTTGTGCCTTTATCTAAAAATCATGTGTAGAAAAATGCTATGTTGTGATAATTAATAAGTCATGCAAGGTTTGGCCGCTGTTGATTTCTGAAACTGAGAAAATCAGTGCTTTTGCTAGCCTATCACTTGTATATAGTTCGTGTTTCAAAGTTAAGTCATAAAGAATTTGTGATGCATGAACAAAAGCGAATTTTGAATAAGATCCGCCACAAAGTGTTCTTTAAGCAAAAAGGTAACATGGGAGAGAGTTTCTGTTGCCACTTTGTACGAACTTTCAAAGCTAGGAAGCCCCCTAAATATAGTAATGCCAACAATGCCACAAGTTTTCATGAGATAATAGACCAAAATACAGTTGTAGACTTCTATACCAAGACAGTTGGAACTCGAGAAGTTAATTCCTCGATGCAAGAGACTCGCCGATATGCCAATATCTTAGTGTCAATCAAGGGTTTGATTCCCTCTAAGAAGCAAAGGAGATGGAGTCAATGAGAACAAGATGCAGGTTATGTACCACAGGAACGCAACTTTAGTCATAAGTAAGCAATTGTTTTGTCTTCTTGTGAGAAAAAAAATGGCATTAATTTTACTTTTTGCACTCAGAGTTGCTCAATTTTTGTCACAACAACTCTTAGAACTTGTATGCAATGCTGCAGCATATCCCACAATGCTTTTTAGAATTCCTTTTTAAATAAATTGTACTTTATATTTTTAACATGAATATGCGACGTCTATTACATCAAATTGTGAACAATAGTCAACGAAATTGCACAAGGTAAACAATTAATTCATTCATCTTCCAACATAAAAATTAAAAGCAACCAGAGATGCAAATGTGTGAACTATTATTTTCCTCGCGAGGAATAAAGCAATATAGACCATATCCTGACTAAACTTAAAGAAATAATTTCATAATAACCGGACTAAAAGCATCTCAAATAGACTTCCTAAATACAAAATAATTTTTATCTTAAAGAACTTATACTTAAAGCTCCAAAACACTTTCTATTTTAACTTTTTGAAATAGAGTGTATTTGACTCTCCAATTTTAGAGAGTTAAATTAACTCTCTATTATAAATATATAACGATTAAATTTAATAAGTTACATATTTTAATACTCTACTTCTTAAATTATTCAAACCATATTTAAATTTATTAACCATTGACATATAAAAAATTATGTTAAATTAAAATATAAGGAGAAATCGATAAATGTTTTTTAAGAAAAGCAAAATGAAGAGCCAAAATAAAAAAAACATTGTTAGTGCGCATAAAATTTTTGACTCTCTAAATTTAGATATGCTTTTTATAAATAAAGAGTCTATTGGATATGCTCTAAGGCCCTTCTCGACATAGTTATAAAACCCAGCCCGACCGGTCGGGTTGGAAAACTTCCAACCCGCAGCCCAGGCCTTTGGCTGGGCCAATTAGATTAATTTGATATAAATGTACTTGACTCGGTCAAACCATTTTTGACCGAGTTAACCAACGATTTACTTGGCCGGTTGACCGGTATGATTGAATTTTGAAATTCTCTTACAAAAGTTTTGGGTCCAAGGGAATTAAACCTTGGATCTCTAAGAACAATAATGAATTTCTCACCACTTGAACATAAAGTGCTTTAGTATTTTTTGTATGCAATAACTTATATCTATATAATGAATCATTTATAGCTTTTATAAAAATATTCTTGCAAAAAACTTTGGTCCAACATTTTAC
The DNA here is from genome assembly GCA_019097785.1 of Fraxinus excelsior. Lineage (NCBI taxonomy): Eukaryota > Viridiplantae > Streptophyta > Magnoliopsida > Lamiales > Oleaceae > Fraxinus > Fraxinus excelsior. The sequence continues at coordinate 39,401,819 of CM032624.1, read as the reverse complement.
ATTATCTTATAGACCTAAATAATTAGTGAAAAATAAATTAAAAATTTTTATTTTGCCCCTACAAAAAACTTATACTTTATATATTTTTTAAAATTTTTATGCAATGACCTGCTGTTTGAACCACCGGATCACAGGTAACCCATTGACCCCTGCATTGTCCGAGTCTTTGTTCAGGCCAAGTCTGACAACTATGCTTCTTGAGGCTTTAAACCACCATGAGGCAATCAATCTCCACAATACCTATTTAGAAGTTGCATTCCTTAGCAAAGATCAATCCTTCTCAACCAGCAATGGCTTCAGCGATCTCAACTGAAAACGAACTAACATAAATTTTATAATTAATCTCTCATTTTCCCTGACTACAAATAAATTTCTCAAATCGAGATCCGATTTTGATGAGTGCTGATATAACTTCTCTAACATTGATCGTTACCTGGAGTGTGATTCTTAAAAGCACTTGAAAGCTAATTCCATGACGGAAGATGTTGACCTCATTTTCCACCCCTGCTAACATGGACAACAGATACCGAGCCTACTCGTGTTCTCTTAAGCTAATTCCAACACGTGTAAATAAATTGTCAATCATTAATATCTCGGATTTGAATGGAGACGAATATATTTGGACACTTGTAATACGATCAAAGATGATTATAGACAAACAATCATAAATAACTCCACCGAAATAAAAACAAACTTAACTCAAGCAAATAAATAGAGAATAAGCAAGAGAGAAAACTGAATGTATTTTCTGGGTGTAAAAAGTTGCATTAGCTTCAAATATTACAAGAATTGCTTATTCATAGAGTTTTGGCCGAGGCGATCTTCATCAGATAGGAACCACGTGGCCTTATCTCCTAGGCCGAAACCTCACTCCATAGTCTGCTATGCATTTAATACACTGACAACTGGTTAGCCACCTTATACACTAGACTGACAACCTTGACATATTACTCATTATAAATTCAAGATCTTCAAACCTGGATTGTCACTAGCCTTAATTGAGCTTCGGACTCTACTTCTTTGAGCATCGCCACTTCGGCAAAAGGGGTTCGGTAGGTCCCTTCCATGAAATCGCTTTGGTGTTCTCGGATTTAGTGGGCTCTGATGGGTCCTACGCTCTTCACGTGGGATGACACATGACTTCGACAGGAAGGACTTCGGTGGGTCGGTTGAGCCATGTGGGAGCCTAGGTGACGAAGCGTAACAAAAAATATCAACTGAAGTTTTGCTATTAAATTCTTTCCTGTGGCCTTAATCAAGACAAATATCTGCTGTTAAATTCTCTTCTTGTCGGTTGCTTTGGGATTATGCCCAAAATTTGATCCATAGACATATTCACCAGCTTTGCAACCTTCAGATTTCCTACATCTGGAGGAAGAGATCCATTTGACAGGCTGGAGGAAAAACTCAAATGCAATAGATCAGTGAGGATACACAGGCTTACAACCATAGAATTTAATGTCTTTCCCAAGCATGCTGTCAATGAGCAGCAGATATTATTAAAGCTCAAACTTATATACCCCAAGTTCTTCAAATTGCATAGGTCACTTGGAACCGGTCCAAACAACTTTGTTGTCATAGAAATTCAATGCTTGGAGATTCCGTAATCTTCCAAATGTCCTCGGAATGGTTCCGTTAATTCATTGCCATGCAGATACAAGAATGCCTAGCTGCTCAAATTACCAGTTATATTAGGAATATGGCATCTTATTCCACCATTAGCTGCATATATATGTTCAAGAAAGGCAGAGAATTATCCAGCAGAAGCTGGAAGAATTCCATTTAGAGGATTATCTCCTATCCACAATTGTCTCAGTTGCTTGCAATTCATTAGACAAAGAATTGAAGAAACTCAACACTTGGAGATGTTGAAGGAGCCTTAGACTACCCAATGAGTTTGGAATTGAACAGGTGAAACGATTATATCCAAGTCCTAGCCTAGTGAGTTTAGAAGCATTTGAAACTGAGCCAGGGATAAATCGACTTTGATTGTTTATGCCGATGGACAATTCTTAAAGATTTAAAACAATTCATTAGTCAATTTCACCATGAATGTTGAACAAAATAAAGTGAGGAATACAATCCATTCATTGAGCTGAAACTCCATTAGACATAACTACCGAAATTAAAGTGTGAGATACTCTATTTCCATTACAAGAATGACATTTCAATACATGCATAAACATCCAGCATCAATAACATAATATGTGACAAGACAATCCTATTCATAGTAAAGCAATAGTCGGACTTACAAACTAAACCACTCGGAGAGAATCGTTTTGGAAAGTGGACTCGAAGGCCTTGGGACTTGGCAAAGTTCAATCCTTCTCGTAAGGCTAGGGCATCCCATTTTCCAATAAGAACCCCCTGGACACTAGCTTTGAGATTCCAACCACCACCACAGCTTCCTCATCCCTCACTGTCACCCATACTCCCACCAACCCTGAACCTAGACACCTATGATAGCTCATCCACTGTTATTTTTCAATGTTCCAACCTCCAGGAGGCTGTCAACCCCTCTACCTTCTACCACTCGCCTCCCCTTCAGGAAGCACCTCATATACTATTATGTCAAGAAATTCTACGTTCTTGCCCCTAGCTCCGTGCACAATTCTATTCCATTATCCTCCACAACACCCACATCCTGCTCCAATTCTCTCCCTCGTCTCTTTAGGACATTGTTGAAGAATAGCCACCGACAAAGCCAGTGTCCCTCAACTCCAGCAGAGGGCTAATTAAGAAAGGCCATAGCCCCACCCGTTCACACACCGCCCTAGCACCATTACAAAAAAATAACGTCTATCCCAGACCTTGCAGTTCTTTAAAAAAATAAAATTAAAAGATTTAAAAGATTAAGTTTTGTTGTTAATTAGTTATCGTTTTATGTCACTTGGAGATTTGGCACGCTAAAAATACATACTATAAAGGTTTCAAAATACAATTTCAAAAATAAGAAATTTGTGAAAAAATTTCAAAAATCAAGTCATCACATCTTGTAACATCTAATAAAATTTTGTAACCTATAATTTAATTAATCATGTTGCAAGCACAATAATACACAATTTACGATTAAGTCACAAAGACACAATTAGTGAATCACAATTACATGTTAATCTCAAATCACACATTTTTATAAATCACAAATTATCTAAGCACCCTACCTTACCTCACCTCACCACATTTCAACACCATTGAGACATCCAAATCGCCGTTGTCACGACAAATCTACAACCCAACCACCTCCATCTCCACCTCCAATTCACAATCATCACCACCTGCACCTCAATCCACATCTCCCCCACCACCACCTCTACTTGCACCTTTGAATCCAATATTTCAACAATTATTATTACCATTTTCTAATTTCTTTCCCCCCACAATTTTACTTTAGTTTTGATTCCAGGTGTGCATTAAATTCCAAGAATTCAACAATGGAGAAGTCCATTTGACATCACCAAGTGACATTTTCTTCGTTCATCTTTTCTCAATTTCTTTAGAATTACAACAAATTCGTCGAATTTGAAAAAAAAAAAAAAAAAAAAAAAGGAAAAATCAATCTTTTCAAGATAGCCAAGACACAATCATATTGTACAGCTACAAGGACAAATACCTAATTTCCCTCTTTGTGATCCGATTGCAATTGTGATTGGGGTTGGGATTTGAGTAAAAGTGGTTCCTGGCGGTGGATGCCAATGTTCGTGAAGTGTTAGTGACTGGTGTTTAACATTAACAGCGATGAATTGATGTATTCATATTCCACTAATTAAGTGTATTACTATATATGTTATTTGTCGAAGTTGGACACAAACACAAAATTGCATAAGATACATCGTATTAATTAATATTAATTATTTAAGATTTATCTAGAAACCAGACAATTTACGGAAGTTTAAAATTTATAAATAAATAAATTTATTAACTATTTATTTCTTGATTTATAAAACTGTTCTTCTATATGGTCTACCTAATACCTATATTGACAAATTTTATGAGATTAATAAGTTGACAAAAAGTTTAGATATGTATTGTTAAGGAGAATATAATATACTGATTTAATATTAATTCAGTATAATTAAAGCTATAAAATTGTCATACTTTACTTCAGCATCAGAGTTCAAAATCATTAAAGCAAAAGGTGAATGTAAAAGTGAAACCGGAAATATATGTTGGGAAATAAAACGAATCGAGATAATATATATGACACGATATAAAGTATATGATCGTAAACAAACAACAACAAGATAAAAAGACAACAAATTAATTGCCACATGAACGGAGTATTTTATTGAATTGACTAATATGGAGAAAACAAATGTAATAACCGTGCCAATATAATTATTTATATTTTAATAAGATAAAACTAGTGAAAAATTCTAATATTTGTAAGAGTGCAACCCAAATTCTAGAAATATCACACAGATAAAAACAAGGTAAAGAATGCATGGAATAAATGTAATAATATTTTTCCAATCAACGCATGTGGAATAAAGGAAATAATATTTTTCTAAAAAAAATCCAACCTAATTTGGGTAAAAAAATCACACAATCTCCACCTTGACACAAATTCCGATACAACAAATGAAGCTCCATGATTCTCCGCCTGAAAAAATAAATCCGACTACAATGAAAAACTTGAACTCTTCAACAAGAACAAAAAATTCTCCAATATAAAAATGCTCATTTGCTTCTACAGTATCCAACACGAATACATAAGCCCAAACACTGGGTTCCCCAAAATTCACAAAGAATTAGAAATTACAAAACAGTGTTGAAGTACACCCTACAGCAAAATCAACTCCCAATACTTTCATAGCCACTGGCTAGTCTCAACACCTTTAAAAAAGCTAAAATCCCAAGGTACAATACCAAATTCAATCTCCATCACAGTACTAAATTTGTACTGATTTTTCTTCACAAATTTTGTTCGACCTTGAAAGATGTATAACTGGGACCTTTTGTGCCCATCTAATACAAGATGAACACCCTTCCGGACCCTCAAAGCTCTACCTACTCTAGAAAATGTGAACCCTTTTGAATGAAGAGTACTCAACGAAATGAGATTTTTTTGCAAGTATGGAATATGTTGAACGTGATCAAGTGTTCAATATGTTCCATCCACTTGTTTCAATTTGACTATACAAATACTAGCTATTCGACAAGGTTCATTGTTACCCATGACAACGACACCTTGTGTCACCATTTCATATGTTTCAAACAAATTGTGATTGGGATACATATATAACACACAAGCTGTATCGAAAATCTACTCTTCGTCAAGTTAGGATTCCATGTCAAAAATTGTCAAAACATCTCCATCACTCAAATAGTTCTCAGTTATGTTGGTCTCGTCTGGAGTATTCGACTGATTCCCATGATTTGCAGTCAAATTATCTTTGTTCTGTAATTTGTCACAATCCTTCTTAATATGTCGTTTTTTCTTGCAATAATAATTGAAAGTTACTAGTTCAACCTTAAAATCACCTAATAGGTGAATAACGTAGAATTAAATTTATCAATTAAAAGCATCAAGTCACTTTTAAATTGTTCTAGATGTTTAGTCAATCAAGTTAAGTTAGCGTATGTTGAATTGCTGCAATAAATAATTAAAGCAGTAAAACAAAATTTGATGACGGAGAAAATCCTTAACTAAGTAAAAACTCCGGGACGAAGCCAATAATTTTGACTATAGACAATAAGAACTTACAATAGGATCCAACCTAGAAAATCCACTAGACTGGCCGATCTAATTCTTCCAATCTCCAAGACCCATTGGAACGTGCTTCAATCACACTTGCTCCCGATTTTCAGGATTTATCTATTTCATGTGGAACACCAAGAACACCTCGTTCTTGTACTCTTCATGTGCTTCTGGTCCAACCTCCCTCAATCTTTAGCAAACTCTAAAAGTTATTGAGAAAGTACATTCCTGATGATATCTAGGAAGTTGGTGTTTTGGATTATATGAATTTGATGTTTTTCGCAAACTTGTGGTTGATTGATCTCAGAAATAAAAAGGTTAATCTAAATATTTAGATGCGCTCTTAGATCTTGGAATAATGATATAAGAATGTCAAATAATGATCAACCACACCCAAAAATGTACTGGACATTGGGTATTTATAATAAGAGGTGTTTAGGTAGTCTAGATGAAACTCTTGGAAAACACAAACTAGGGTTTCTAGAAAACACCGTCGCTTAGCGAAATTCCAGCTACTCTTTCTTCTTGTTCCGTACTCAAACCCATAGACTTCTAATTCATCTATACAACTCTCCAAAAGACTCATTTGACTTTTACAATTGTTTTGTAACAATCCTATTAATTGTTTTGTAACAATCCTATTCTTTTCCAATAATTATTTTGTCTAAAGAATTGGCAATACAACTTAAAAAACAATCTCCCCATTTGGCTTTCCAATGCAAAACTATACAATACAAGTCAAAAATGTAAAAACAAAAATAATCTCCCCAATCTCAAATTGAATGTCTTTTTCTTGCATTTCTTGAAACCTGTTTCTTGGAATCAATAACTCAAATACGAAGTGTAAAAGCACAAGCTACATGAAATATAATAATTGAAACAGACTATCATATGCTAGCTATATTGAGAAGCAATAATAATGTTAATCAAAACACTAACTAAAACATTAATATCACAAAATATCAAAACTCAAAAAATCTAAGCATTCAAAAAAATAAATAAATAAATCATCTCCCCCTTACTACAAACTCTCCAAAATTAAAATTAAAAAGCAAACTAAATTAAAATTTAAGTGTCTATCTCATCATTTATCCTCCTTTTTGCAAATGACAAAGGAACTATAATAACAATATATAATAACTAAAAAATGTGATAGCATGTACAAGCATAATCAATGATCAATTCAGTTCAAGTATAAATGGAGTAAATCATATAGTGACTCATGTGTGTTAAGCGTCACTAATTCCTTGTGATCAAGAATCTAAACATTAAATTTGTGAGAAAGAGCATGTTAAACATCATTGTTAAATAAGTTTATTCCCCTAATAATGAAAGTCAAACCAATAATACATATTAGGACCTATAAATAAATCTCATTTTTCATGTAGATTATTCTTCTCTCCCCTTTACTTTGAGCATATATACATTTTAACATAATTTATATTTTTCTTTTTAAGCTCATAATTTTTCTCTTCAATTTTTCGCATCTTATGTGTAGACTATTTTCCATTAAATGATTAAGATGACCCCTGCAACGAGTTTAAGGCCGATGACTACAAGTCAATTCACCATAGGGTATGAGGTTATGAAAGGCCCTCGAGCTAAATTACTCGAGTCAAATAGGCTTCAAAGAAGAGTATAAGATGAAACATTTTTATCTTATTTAAGGGGATATACTCAAGTTTAGGTCTACTAAATTAAGGTCAATCCATATTCAAGGTAACCTTACCAACGAATGACGACCATCAAAAATCTTACACACGCGGTCAAGACTTACTTACAAGATCATAGTGTGTGCGGTGCAGACTGCAGATTGTACATGAAGAAACCTATATTAAGTACTCCACATCAACCTAAACAAAGTAATGAAAAATATGCTACATCACACCAATTAAACTCATACTTGTTCACAACAAACATGATCAAGTAAATCGTATATCATGCTGTAATGAAGAATTTCTCCCTATTTTTTATTTTTCAAAATTTTTTATTTTAAAAAAAAGCAAACTACCTAAAAAGTAAAAAAAATAAAAATGAAATGCATGTAATAATGAATGAATCACAATTAATAAGTATAAACATGCATCAAAAGTACCTAATCAATTAGATATACAAACGTTCTTACCTTTAAGAGCACCGTGATCAATTTCTAAATTTTTCAGATCCCTCTTTTCCCCCAAATCTGACTAGTGGAAGACTTATCCTGAGTCAACTCTGTCATAAACTTGGTCAAATGACTCACTTGATTAGTAAGGAAGTCAATTCGGCCATCAAAATCCTGATTTCTAACTCTAGTGAAATTATGATTTCTATTTATATTTGGAAATTTATGACACAGATGCCTTATATGTCAAACTAACCACAATTGAAACAAGTAGTGAGCACAAACTAAGATGATCTTGTTTCTAGTTGTTAACTGATCAATTGTCGAGAATTACAACATTAATAAATTAAGTCTTGTTTATAATAAATTTGAGATTGACTATATGAATGATTTTTGTAGTACTAAAAATAAAACATGAAACATAAAATAATAATCTTGAAGAATGCAGTAAAACAATTAGTGAAAAGAGTAATTACCTTGGATTAATTATGATTTTGTAGCCAGTGGAACCATGCATATATATATTTTTGTACAAGTGCATTGCAGGGCAAATATCCTTTGGCAGTGTGCCTTACTGTTCTGCTTAAATGAGCTTAAGTAACCCTAATTACTCCCGCTAACCAGTGAGCAACTGCCTGAGGAGTAATTGCCCTGTTATGCATTTATAATGTTGGGTTGTGTGCCTATATAGTATAGTTTTGCTGATGTAAAAATAACAATATTCTTATATTAAATAAAATTATTTTTATTTCAGTTATTGTATTTAATTATCGAGCATGCGAATTAAAGTGCATATGATCACTTATGATAATATAAGTTGGGTACTTGCGTTGAGAAGTATAGTGTGACACATTTTATATTTTGATCATAAATAATTTTTGGGTTCTATCATTCTCTTGGGGTTGGTACTAACACTTTAGCGGAGGTATCAGCTCTTAAGATAGAACTTCAAATATGTTGTGTCCTAGATTGCTATAGAAACATATTCTAATGTGGTGGTTCATTGGTTTTAACATCATGTTAACATACCTTGGTCTGTTCGGCTAAATTGGGAGGATATTTTAGAGCTTGCTCATGTTATATCTATTGATATATCACATATTTATCGAGAAGCAAACCAGGTGGCAGATTCTTTAGGGCAGATTCAATGTTGTTCAAATTTCTTAGAAGCAATCTCTAGTTTTCTTGTTTCTACAATCGGTTGCATTCGTTTAGATAAATTTTGTTTTTCGTAATTAATTGTAACCATGGTTTTTTTCCACCACAAGTGAGGGTTTACTAATAAAACTTGAATGCTATTATTTAAAAAAAAAAGTTTACACCTTGTACCGGAAGGTTGTAGTGTTGTCCGATTCACTATTCGGGTTTGTGATTTGCCCTTATCACATAAATAGCTAAATGTGACATTAGTACACTTGAAGTGTAATAAATTGGCCACATATTGAGTTTAATTCTATAGTATGACCGTGTGGAGAATTAAATTCCACTTGACCGCTATGTATTTTATCTAAATTCCTTGATAGGGTTATTTATATCTTTTCGTGATTTTAATGGTTCTTTAATTCATCAATATGTGAGATCTTTTCGTGATTTTAATGGTTCTTTAATTCATCAATATGTGAGATCAGGTTGATTGGTCAAATATCTCGATGAGTTGTGATTTTGAGAATGAGCGAAGTAGAGAACATGAATTCTATCAGGAACTGTCGCCCTACAAAATGGGTAGAGTGACTACTTAAATATTTTCAATTGAACGGCTAGCGATGGCTAAATTTCAACATCTGTGATCTGTTCACAGGATCATTGAAGAAAATTGTACTTAAGTAAGTGAGAATAATTAGAGGGGCAAAATGGTCTTTTATGTTCGTACCTAATTATCAAATCTCAAAAATACATATACGGCATGTCAAAGGAAAGTATGATAGATTTATTGGCTTTTGTGATATTATATATTCTGATAATTGAGTCTTTTGCCTTTAGTGGAAAAAGCTAATAATTAGATTGGGTGGTATATGGTCAACTAGATATGATCTAATTATTGGAGTTCGGAAAATATATGTCCGATTTGGTCATTGTGGTAGCTCTAAAAAGTAATTGAACTTTATCACGGTAATTATAATAGTTTGAACTTAATTGTAATTACAATAAATTTTTGTACTTACTTGTAATTACTATAAAAGTTGTAAACTTAATTATAATTGTAATTGAAGTCCTAGAACTACGCATGTAATTAAATGTAAAGTAATCGGATTTGGACTTTAATTAAAACTCCTACTTGAATTTTAACTAACACTCCTATTTTATATTGAATTATTATTATACATGGATTGGAGCATTTTTATCTTTATAAATAGAGACTAGATGGACATAAAAACCCTACAACAATCATAATACATAATTTAAAATCATGTTTTTCTTATTGTCCAATCCAAAAATTAGTTTCTTGATTTAATTAAAATAATGTGCCCACCCACCAGTGTAATCTTGACTTTGGAAAATACTATAGAAGACTTGGAGGTTTGAAACATCAAGTTTTTGCAATTAAAAGTCTGGAAGCTCGTGATCTAAAAAGCTTAAAGTTCGTGATTTAGATCCAGTTATAGAATTGATTATTGATTTTAGGTAAAAAATTTGAATCCCTAATTCTTGTTATAACATAAACGTGAACATTTAGACGATCTTTTTCATTGAATTAAAGAAATTTTTTAATTTCTGGATAATTTCACTTATGTATTCCAGCATATACATCTGTTTGGCAGCCAGACATGCAAATTGAGGCTCCAAGAAAATCTTTTTATAGGGTTCCCAGGAAAGTCTACTAGTTCGTACAAACAGTATATTCTGATACCATTCCTTATAGTTATGCTCTATAGCCTATAATCTAAGAACAAGAATATTTGTTTCCTATTTCACAATATTTAAACTTAATCTAACTTTTAAGATTATACGTTTATCATCTGCAAGGTTTGCTGCCAACTGGAGTTAATTAAAGGGACTTTTCTTGAGTTAATCTTGAAGAATTGGGAAGACACTGGCTCTTTACTCTTCCAAGGGACGCTGGAATAATTGGTCGGCACAAAAAGGGTTTGAAAGTGAAGCATCTAAGTATCTTGTCTTTTATTTTCTTTATTTATATGCTCATGCTGTCAACATTTTCTGCTTCTTTCTCGTTCTTGTTCGTGGACATTAAGCTATAGAGTGAATTAATTAGTTTCTTGCCGAAATACTTAAATTAGGTATTGTCATGATTAGAGAAAAATGCAGCAATGGTTCCTATTATTAATTTGTGAAATAACTGTATGTTCATGTAATCGATGGTTTTATTAATTATTCCGATCCTAGTCTTCTCAACCAGTAAAGTGATTGAATTATATTTCTTTAGTTGCAGGTCAGGTCATACGCCTTCCTCCCAAGTTAGTATTCTAATAGTACTTTCGTATTAATATATACTCCACCTGTAGGGAGTTTGATTGAGCAATATATCTCATGTGAAAAGTATACATGTTAATTCAACTTTTGGAGTGAATTCAGCTGTTAGATTAATACATATTTAGGGGGGGGGGGGGGGGGGGGGGGGGGGGGGGAGGGATGAGTGATTTGCATATAGATTTTATAATTAACACTATAAATAAAAAATATAATATAATAATAAATATAATTCAATAATAAAATAATAGAACTTTGTCCTAAAGTAGTGTGATCTCCCTTTCGTATGCATACTTTCAATAATACATGACTCCAAAATAAATATTTTATAGATCACAATTGATCTCCTTCTATGGGTATGATCACAAGGAGATAAAAAACGAGCTTTATCGAATTGTTAAAATAATACGAATATAGTATAATAAGTATAGAGACTAGTTTTGTCAAGTTGTGTTTTCCACTTAAATATCCTTTTCTTTTATAGTGTAAAATTCAACCCCTACATTCATGTAAATTAAACAATTCAAATATAAGTTACATTTTAAAATTAAGATTTTTTATTTATTTTGTATTAAATCTGAAAATTAAAAACTAAACCTGAATATTAAAACAAAGGAAAACTGAATTAAAAAGTTTAAATTTTAAAAGGTTAAACCCTTTTTTTATGTTACAACAATCTATTCAACATCTAGAATGAGCCTGTAATTATTTTCTTCGCAAGCACATAATTTGAGGAATTCTTCGAAAAAAGTCCTCCATAAAATGTGCAATAAAAAAATTTCTTTCTTATTTTTTTATGTTGCATTCTCAAAAGGAGGAATAAGCTAATTAAGTTGGTGTGGGCACATAATTCAATAGTGAGCCATGTCAATATTTTTCCAATTTTTTTTTCCTCGAGCATATAATGAAGTCCTATGATTTGACACAATGATTTAGAAACATCAAAAAATCAAAGAAAAAGAAAAGTTGGAAAATATTCCTAGAGAAAGTGCTGGGGGAGAGAACCGATACCTTGACGCCAAGAATGAAACGGTGAGAATTTCTCCAAGAGAATAGTCCTTCCATATCTGAATTTGGATGCAATTTTCTTTTGTGCAGCAGCTCGAGCGCGTGATTCTAAAGTAAAACCAATATGTGGGGTAGTAAGGAATAAAAGTGGCATGCTTTTGAGTTAATTGTATCAATTGTAACTGAACTTATGTCTATAATTTCGATTACTCACTAAAGTTTAAACTTATCAAAACACTGGACGTTAGTCACTACTTTAACCTCTGTTCCAAATATTAAACGGAATTAGTGACATGGATAACGGAATACACATGTAGCGCCACGTCACGCCTTTAGCAAATTGTCAAATATTCGATTGTTTGCTAAACTTTGAAAACGTATTTGATTGCTCACCAAACTTTTAAAGACGTCTTCAATTGGTCACTGAACTTTAAGGTAGTCGAATTTTGGCCACTAAACGTATAAAAATGATATCGAACTATTGTTCATTAAAAAATATGTACCGCAATCCCACGGGGTCGCATAAAAATAATAAAGTGGACAAACAAGTTCGGATTGTCAATTCCACTAACTAAAAATGATTACTCAATTACACAATATTTAAATTTAATTTTAAAATACTTTGTAGAATTTTAAGTTATTTTCATCATTTTAAAAATTCAAATTTATTGTTTGTTTCATTGTAAAATCCATTAAATTAAATTTATCAAAATCCAAATTTTAATCAAATTTATTGTGTGTTTCATTGTAAAATCTATTTAGTTAAATTTATTGTATGTTTCGTTGCAAAAATCGAATATTAATTTAATAATGAAACACACAATAAATTCAAAATTTTCAAATGATGAACATAACTTAAAATTCTACAAAAATATGTTATAATTAAATTTAACTATTATATAATTGAGTAATCATTTTCTTGGGATTGACAATTTGGACTCGTTTGTCCATTTTATTACTTTTAAGCCATCCGTATGATTGTGTTACATATTTTTTAATGAACAACATGTCGATGTCATTTTTATAAGTTCAGTGACCACTTTAAAATTCAATGAGCAACCAAAGACCTTTTCCAAAGTTTAATGAGTAATCGAAGACATTTTTCAAAGTTCAGTGAGGAATCGAAGATGCTTTTATAGTTTAGTGAACAATTGAAGACGAGACATTTGTTTATAGCGTGATGGGATGTCACATATACATTTCGTTAGCCACATCACTAATTCCGTTCAAGAATTGGAACAAATGTTAAGGTAGTGAGTAACATCCAACGTTTTGACAAATTTACCGGTTAAAACTTGACGTCTTAAACTTAAATGAGCAATCAAAGATATAGACATAAATTCAGTGACCATTGGAACAATTAACTCTACGCTTTCTTTTCGTTAAAGGAAGAATTGCACTTTTCATTTTACTCCAATTAATGTTCTAGGTGAAGTTTTTGTTAGGATAATTGCAGAAGGGATTCCAAATATTTTAAAATGTAGATTTTACCCAAATCTTTGAATTGTAAAAGCGATGGTCTCAAACATTTCGAATTGGTGCGCGGAAAGGATATTTGACCAAAAATCTATTAGTTGACTAAAAGTCATTGTTTAATCATAATTTGACTAATTTTAAAAAGGCAAAAAATGATATTTAAACATTTTATTAAATAAAAAAAGGGTAATTTGCATCGAAAGTTCCAAATCTTTCAAATATGAAGGTTGTCCCAAACCTTTAACAAATGTGTACTAGAAAGACACCTAATGATTTTCATCAAAAAATTTGTCACTCAACGAAATATTCATCTTCCTTGATACCCAATCACCCAACCCCAGCGCTTAACCCCTCGGCCACCCAACCCTACCTGTTGGTAGGTGGGGGAGCCTCCACAACTATTGTTACTGTTATTTTGTAAAAAGGTTATTTACCTTTGTTTATTTCTTCCTGATTCTTTAAAAGATCATGTTAGAAGGAAATGAAGTTAATGGGCATGTGGATGGGAAAATGTGGTCGACTTAGGTGGAGGAAATGAGACAATGGTTGCTATTTCGAGGCTTATTCCATGTAACGGTTATAGGTTACGGTTGATGTTGGGTAGATAAGGGAAAATGAATATATTTGGTCAATCTCAACCTCATAATAGCATCAACCACCGTCGCTGCCTCATTTCCTCTACCTCCGTCAATCCCATTTTCCCAATTTTGATCACCTCCATTTCCTCTCAATAAGAACCTTTGAAAAACTAGAACGAAATAAATGAAGATAAATAAATTCTCTTTAGCACCAACAGTAGCGAAAATGGTGAAGTACCTACCAATGGATTGGTCAGGGGTTAGACGTTGGGTTTGGGTGGTTGTGTAGATTGGAAAACATAAATATTTCTGTCAATTGATAAATTTTATGATGAAAATTGTTAGATGACCTTTTGGCACACATTTATTAAAGTTTTGGGACCTCCTCCACATATTTTGATAGTTTTGAAACTTCCAGTGCAAATTATCCTTTTAATTAATACAACTTTCAACGACCATTCTAACCTTTTAAAATTGTTCAAATTATGATCAAAACTGACTTTCAGTTAAATAAATGATTTTTGAACCAAAATTGCTCAGAGGTCCTTTAACCGCACCGGTTTGAAAGGTTTGGAACCAGCACTGCATACAATTCAAAGTTTGGGGGTAAAATTTGCACCTATTTAAAATATTAGGCTGTCACTACAATTACTCTCTTTTAGTTATGAATCATTTTATTTGTTAGCTTTCGTTAAGATGTTTACTATATTATTTGAATTAGAACATTTTTTTATAAATTTATTAACTAACATGTTTAGTTAATGAGAGATAGAGTTCACACTTTTCAACAAATACATATCTCGAACATAGTACCACATCGTCTAAGTCCAGACAATAATCTATTTGTTTTCTTCAAACCAAGAAGGATCACATGCTATATTAAGACTCAACTTTTCCACTGCCTCAGTCGTTAGGGACCACATTACGAGGTCACAACCGCCTTTCAAATTCAACAATTTTTTATTTTTATGTTATCATTATTAACTAAGGTATACATCTTTGTGCAAATGCAATTGGGGGATTCATCTTGTGCATTGAAAGTTTATAGCATGTTTTTAGCCCCTGTTTGACAACCATTAAAAGGTTTTTTCTTTTTTTAAATAAGTTTTGGAACAGTGATTTTTTGGAAATGTGCGGTTAAATAGTAGGAAATTGTTTTTTTAAATTTATTTGCAAAATATTTTATTATGAAGATGCGTTGTTGAAAATGAATTTGAGAAAAAAAAGAGTTTTTTTTTTTAAACATGTGCTTAATATCATTTGTTGTGAATTAGGGTTTCATCTCAAAATGTTAACATATTAGTCATTTTTTTTCTTATTAACCCATTATGTACTCCATTGTTATATAATGTGAGATTTAATTTTACCTAGGAA
Source organism: Fraxinus excelsior (assembly GCA_019097785.1). NCBI lineage: Eukaryota > Viridiplantae > Streptophyta > Magnoliopsida > Lamiales > Oleaceae > Fraxinus > Fraxinus excelsior. Next base: position 39,386,155 of record CM032624.1, on the reverse strand, counting down.
TTATCAGGAATTTGAATGCCCATTCAACTCATATATATTGTTTCTTTTTTTATGGGAAGAGTTCACGAGTATATATAAGTGAGAAAGAGGAATTCTAATCTACAAGAGAGTTTGTGATTTTCATCAATGCATGAATCAATGTCTTCAAGAGAAATTGTATAAAATTTTCAATATCCAGGACTTTCGAATCCTAGAGTTATGGCTGGAAATATGATTTAATATGTCCACTTAATTGTTTATATATCATGAAATTTCTTACACCCTAAAATGTGCGAAGGCACCACGTAAGCACCAACACAGAAAATAAGACCTCATAGGCTTCTGGGAATACACCACGTGGAAACTCTGGATGTTCATCGTTGTCTCAAGTGAAGGTACCTGACCAACAAGCCTTTGCTTCAACAGTATTGTCATCCCTCATGGTCTTCGCATAACATCATCTATTAATACAAGCTTCGTGTGTCGATGGAGCCTCTTAACAATTACTTTATTTAGAACTTTCTTGAGAATTTAAGCTACAGTCTTTAGTGCTTCAGCCTAGAGAGATTCTGATGTACTGTGGAACGATTCCATATTCCTCTAAAAATTTAGCAAATGACACTGAACTTTGTTCTCATGATCCGTCATAGATGTCATAGTATTTATCACCACGACCAGGTCTGACGTGTTTTATTCTTTTGCTGAGTTGATTTTCAACATTAGCTTTGTAAGCGTTGAATATGTCTAGTAATTGAGATTCCTCATGAATAAGATACATGTAGCCATAATGAAAAAATCGTCTATAAACATAATAAATGATTGTTGATCATTCTAAAAAGTCGAAGAGAATGCCTGACAGATATTCGTATGATTAGTTCTATTACGTACGAAATTATATTGGCACCTAATCTCTTTATATTTATTTGTTTCCCCCTTAATGTAATTAATATAAACACCTAAGTTTGAAAAATCAAGGGGATCAATAATTCCATGTGACACGAGATTTTCCATTCTCTCTTGAGAAATGTGACCTAATCGTTTGTGCTATAACGAAGCAAAATTTTCATTAGTTAATTTGCGTTTAATACCCCGAGAATTCACATGCAATGTTTCTTTATGAGAGGAAATTGTGTTAAACAGACACATATTATAAAAATAAGATAAAAAATTGGTACTCACAATATTTGAATTAAGAAAATGACCAAACTGACTATTTTCAATTAAACAAGAGTAACCAAATTTGTCCAATATAAAAATAGAAATCAGAAACACAGTACCACAAGTATCTCTTTCATATTCAAACCATAACCAGTTTTAATAAGAACTTAAAACTCCATGTAGTCTCAACCTTAACTCATTTGTCATCGCCCCCACATAAATCAATCTTTCAGCATCAATTGGGTTTTGGCAGTTCACGGAACATCGCATAGACACTTATGTGAGTGATGGAGCCAAGATTTATCCGCCAAATGTGTCTTAGTATTGAAACTAAATTAACTTCAAAACAAACCAAAGTAAGAAGTGTACTTTTCTTTACACATCAAGCGGAATATTTAGTACAGTCTCTCTTTATGTGTTTTAAGTTTTCATAAAAGAAACAGCTAGATTATTTATCTTTTTCAAGCTTTTGCTGTTTCTTTTGAGATGAACCAGATGTAGTTTTATTATGCTTTAACTTGTCCTTGGAGATATTTGTTAAGTGAGTACTTCGAGCTCTCTCTTTCTTTAGTCTTTCTTGTCTTGAACACAATATGAAATGAGCTAATCAAGAATTCACTTCCCCTTTTGACAGATGTAACTGACCTTAAATTAGTCAAATTGTGCAAGAATAGAAATCAAAACTAAATGTAGGAGCAAGTCATCGGACATCACAAACTTTAATGTCTTTAGTTTTGAAACAAGATGAGATATATCCATGATGTACTCCCTTATGTTTTTTTTTAGCCTTATACTTTAGTGAAATCAAGTTTGCCGGAAGCATATTAGTTTTTGCCGTATCGCCTTTTGCAAAAGGTTTTTTAGTTTTCTTAAGAAACTCCTTGGCAGTAGTTACCTTAGCGCTCTTGAATGTTATTGGGATTCTACACTTCATGATCATAAGAATCATACGGTTTGTACAATCCTGCTAATTCAAATTTTGTTTTATTAGCGAAACTATTATCCGTAAGAGTAGTGGTATGTTCAGTCCTTAACATAATGTCTAGATACACGCTGCCAAGAATGACGATACAAACTTTCTTTTCGCCACCATAAAAACTTTGGTTCAAGTACAGGAATTTAATTGATTAGTTGGTATATGTTGTAGAAGTAGATGGATTAACCGAATAGAAAATTTAAACCTAAATAACATGTTTACATGGGAATCCGTATTGGACAATCAATAATTTGAAATAATGGTGAACTCCATCACAAGAAACCGAGCACAATATTTATATTTAGTCTTTGAATAGAAATACCAACTTGTAAGTGGCACCCTTGGTATAGTAATCAAATATTAACAATAAATCCGATTAAACATCAAGTCTATCATTAGACCGACTTAATGTTCACATAATGAGAAACTTTACAATTATCTTATATTTATTACTACAGGTGCGCAAATAATTTGGCCAAAAATTAACCTTTCTTTGAGACGGTCAATACTAGCATGAATTACATACACATAACTTTTATAATATTCCAAATAAATTAATTTAGGTAAGAGAGGTTACTTTGGTAATATGTTCTTGATCTTGATTTTGGTTTCTTGCTCCATAATCTGGATTGTCCTGTTCTTCAATTTGATGCTACATGTACATTATCTTTTACAGTATTATATACATTGTGCAACGTGACAATACACCATTGGATAGTTTAAAAGCCTACAATTTTTTGAAAACAAAGGGGATGTCAAAAAGCATATAAGGGATGGAGAGTACATTTAACATTATTGTTCCCAGAATGCGGGAATTGTATAGACAATCTCTTCACATCATCGGATATAATGGTAGCCTCGTCCAATAGCGTCTCGCAATTGGCCTCCCATCATGTGTTGCCTCCGAAGACGAAAACGAAAAGGAAGGCACTTTAGCTGTCACCCTTGAATATTTGTGAACTTCTTCTTATTGGTTTTGAGAGTCAAAACTTTTTAGAAGGCATTGTCGTTGAGGTTGGCCGAAGTGTCAAGAGTTTCTTCTCGCGGAATAGGTTGATGGAAGCCGTACAATTTGGAAACCACATAAAGGGATATAAACCGAAAGAAAAGAAATGGAAAGTCTATGCAAAAAAATTACCAAAACAAAAAGAGAACTAGAACAAGGCTGCTACCGTGGTCAGAAAACTTGAACGAAAGATCACCAGAAAAACATAAGCTTGAGGATAAAAAATTTTCCAAAGTAAAAGGAAGAGACAATGGTTTGCCTTATATAGGTGAGGGCCGTCGCCCCTGATCCATAAGATGTAAGAACAAATCTCAGCAGCTGTTAAGGGGGGAGGCAATCCCTGCTTTTGAACATCCTTTACAAACTGTACATTTTGATATAAACTAGTGAGACGCACGTGCCGTTGTATAGTTGGCTACATAATAGCGTTGACTGATTTTTGGTTATTTTTGGAGACATCATTGATTAAATCTTATTTACCAAAACTTCTTCAATAGAAAACTTGAAACTTCCAAAGAAAAATACACAAATGAACAAAAAGGAAGTTAGAAACAAAATAGAAAATTATTCATCGTAAACAACCAATATAAATCAACTCAAATTAAAAAAAAAAAAAAAAACGACAGACGACAAGGCTCATAGCAAAACTTCTCAATTAAACCTTAATCCAAATGAAAATTGCAAATTAGAAATTTAGTCTCCTTGTATATAATGTTGTACGAAACCACGAAAGAAAAATCTTTAAAAGTCATTAGAAAAATAAGTAGAAAGTTTAAGCAATTATTTTCAAACCTCATAAAAGGGGAAAAATGAACTTTTTCCTTCTCATTTTCACAGCAGTTATGGAGTAGGTAGAAATAAACCACGTAAGCCAAACATTCCATGTGTCATTGACTTCATATAAAATTTGTTTTAGCGCACTCCTTTGCATGACTTTATGGTTGACTTTATTGTGGCATTGCTTCGAGACAAAACATCAACCTCCTTGGAGTAAGAAGTTCTACGCTATATAACTGAAGTTGAGTTCTCTCAGCCGGAGGATAAATTATGGAGAAAAAGATAAGGATAGAGATAGAGTTTAGATATGATTTTAAATTAGAGTTTATTTAAAACTATGTTAATTTTAATTAGATTAGACCTCATATATGATGAAATTGGATAAATTAAGTTTTAATAATTCATAACTTTCTAGCTTATTAGAAGTTCCATTAGTTTTTAGATTATTTTCTCTATAAATAGATGGCTTATTCATTGTAATAAATACCCTTGATTATATAAATAAAATTATGTCTTTTTGCCATCAATGCTTCTCTTCTTATTCTTCAATTGTTTGTTGTCAAATTAATACGCTCATGTGTCACTACCCCATGAGAAAAATCAATAATTCTTACCCAATAACAAAGTAGCTGTATTTCATGTTAAGCATTTATCTTAGACCTCAATGAGTAAACCCAACAATCGGCTTTAGGAACAAAGTGTAGATTGAAGGCTGTTTTATCTTGACACCATAATCAAATAAATTCCAATTAGTGGTCTCGTTTCCCCTACACATCAACAAGGAGACTAATCATCATTCATTCATTATCTCGAAAATGGTCACACTGATTCCCAACAGTGTCATGTCAAATATAAGAATCCACTGGACACTAAATGGCTGAATCAATAATCATTCCTTACCACCATACGTCAATGACTTAACTACACGTCTTCAATCAAACATAATCAAAAGTAACTAAGTAAAGCACAAAGTTTACCAGCTGACTCATTTGTAGCATCACTATAGGACGCATCGATTGCGCATTTGAGGAAAGGAGTACTCCATATACATTGCTGAGTCGAACCAGCTGAACTTTGTACGTGAAAATCAAGATAAAAAATTAATTTCAGTACCTGTGATGCATACAACTACATGCTACACAGTATATAATACATACCCGTGTAAACAAGGCAAATCCTTAGATCTCCTAATATTAGGAGAAGAGGTAACTGGATCATTACTTGACCCCGCATCTCTTTCAGGTAAGTGAAGGCTACATCTCTAGGGGCTACAAGTAAATCCAGATTGACAATATTGAGTCTCCAGGTAATTAATTTTTAGCCTCAGCGCCCTGCAACTTGACTTGGCAAGAACCAGTCAAAGGCTATAATAATGAGCAAAAAGACAAAAAAAAAAAATCAAAATAAAGTTGTACATGAAGTACCATCAATGAGAAAATGAACAGACCAAAAAGAAGCAAATAAAGAATGAGAGGAGAATGAAAAAAAAAATTCAGGCAGTCAAACCACTGTTCGAAGGGTGAAAGGAGAATACGGCATTTTATGCTTCACAAACTGAATCAAAAGCCCCAATATACGCATGCCTTCAATTTAAGCACTTTCTAAATATGTAACTTAAATATATATGGCTAAAAGTGATACAAAAATTAAATATTTAATTACATATGCATAATTCATCATCCAAAAAGAAAAGCAATAAACAATGTAAAAACTCTAGAAAGTCTATATGAACTTCTAAAAAGTGAAACAGAATATATAAACCCTAAAACTTGAAGTGGATTGTCGATAAACTCTCAAATTATATAAGTATATAAATGATAACATCATCCTTTCAAGATTGTCTTCCCATGTAACAAGCTAAGCTCAACATTAAATTTAATGAAAAGCTGAAAAAAATTATATCAGTCTATAGAGCATTGTTAATGATTAATTTTAAGGTTAAGGATACATATTACGTCCACAAACCTAGCTATGGTTGCCTAGTCCCAAGAAACTTTACTATACTTTCTTTTCTCCAAACATAAAATATGAGCAAAAAGAATAAAACTCCACAAACGTAGCTATGGTTGCCTAGTCCCAAGAAACTTTACTATACTTTCTTTTCTCCAAACATAAAATATGAGCAAAAAGAATAAAACTCCTTAACATTAATAATTACAATATTTGTAAAAAAAAAAAAAAATTTACTCCGTGCACCACGGAGACACTCCCTGAGCACTTTCATGGTTCATAGATACAGTAACTCCCTGCCCATTTGGGGTGGAGAAGAGAGAGATAGTATTGATAAAATGGGTCCACTCTGGCCATGGGTGGCTATGGTGTTGAGAAGAGTTGTGTGAGTATGTGGTATTATTAGCTGGTTGGGTGAGAAAGTGCTGTTATTGAGTGCGGTTGGGAAGAATTTGTGGTGTTTGGGACTTAGATTTAGTGGAGGAGAGACTGAGGATGCGGAGGGGAAGGGTGAGAAATGAAACGAAAAAACACACAACAACCAAACGACATCGTTTTGGTTGACAATGTAATTTGTTGACATCTGTCCAACGAACGAACAGTGCCATTCAAAGAGGTCTTCTATATTGTTTAGGATATAGAGAAACAGCGATCCAAACAATGTTGGATATTGCAACGAAATAAAATCATTCCTCTTCGTACAAATTTAATAAGAACTAATTAAATAGAGAACATAGGTAATATTAAAATACTCAATGAACACAATTGATTTTTAATTTTTTTTCTCTGAAAGAAATGATTTTTAATATTATGAACTTATTAATTACTATTCATTTGTTATAAAAATATACTTATAAGTTCCATGATAAGTAATTACTATAATTCTGTCTCGCGTTGCTAAATTAAACAAGGCTTGCTTATAAGTTTATAACGATTACGTCGATTTTAAAAGAAATGTATGTTGTAGTGACTGTGATATAACACTTAGCATATCACGGCTCCCAAACTTTAAAAATTAATAAGACCTGATTTTACAAAATTGTAGATATATATATGGCCACAATTACTTTTATATATGGGTGAATTGCCGGGCAAATCTCCCTTGGCAGTGGGCTAAATAAAACAGCCATATATAACAGTCAAGTAGCCTTCTGCCAATGGAGTAATTGCCCAGTAATGCATCCATATACTTTGAAGAGACTTGATCAACAGTGCTCAGCACTCATATCTATTCATAGCTCTTGAAAATATGTGGTGTTTTGCTTGCAACAAGGATATTTACAGCATATTTCTGTATTCCTCAACCAGTGGAATGATCCAATATTCATGTAATTAAATGGTTATTATGATTTACAATAAATATTTCAGGCAAGAAATTTGAGTGGATCACTTACGCCGTAGCCTTAGTCAAGTGGCGCTGGTACAATTGTTAACTTTATTAAGGAAGAATTGTGTTCGTACAATGGAAATAAACACTTGGCATTTTCATTGTCGAGGAATAAATTATTCGAACATATGAATATCGAATGGAATATTGCAAAAATAATCAAGAGAGGCGGTAAATGATAACACGTGAATTAAGAAAAAATTATGAAATGGGTGTGTATGACTATGTCGTGCAATAGATATGGAAATTTTAATGTTTTAAGGTTTCATTACTTACTATATTAAATACTTTGGTATGTCATTATTGTATTATTAGGAAGTTAGCTATCATGTTGTCTTTATTACTAATAATAAAATTTCATCACAGCCTTTGCTTTAAAAACCCCCAATCTTCCCCCCTCCCAGCCCAGTCCCAACCCAGGATCGAAAAAATAATTATCAAAGTTGTAGATTTTTTATGTGAACTTTCTAGTTTCCAAGATATACCATTTTCTGCACTTACAGCAGGAAATTCATAGAACAAACGTTAAAAAAAAAAGATGCAAAGTGAAAGGCAACTTGGGACCATGGCCCTAATGAAAAGTAAAGGGAAACCCTAGAAGAACAATCCCAAGCATATGCCACATCTAGTTTCAGCATATCCAAAATGAAGGTGCGAACCAGACGGTATAAAAAGTAAGCTCTTAGAAATGGAACCTCCATGGCTGCTTTGAGGAAAAGGAAAATGTGTGGGTAAAGGAGTAACAGGGTAATTCTCTATTGGCAAGGTGGCCATGCAAAGGCATACTTCTTCTTTGCCAAAGGAGAATTGCCCTGCCATTCTTTCCCACAATATGTAAGCAACAAATAACTCGCAGAAAGAGAAAGTTCGTTCCACCAAATTAGTCGGGCAGATTAAACTCGGATCGGACCAGCCGGCTCAAACTCGCTCATGACAACTCTGAAATGGTTTGCATTATAAAACCCAATGGGTTAATTAAATGTGTTTGGCAAAGCTTAAATTATAATTTAAGCTGGTCAATATATTTTTTATACACATATTTTGTAAAATCACAACTATTACTCACTTATTGTCCATACCGCACACTACAAGTAATTTATACATTCCCTACAAAATTTCTATGGGCAAATTGAGATTTGTAGGCGGAGTTCATTTTTCCCCACAAAAAATGATGTTTCATAGGGCTAAAACTCCTTTAAAATTTTCAGTAGTGGGAGGACTTGTGCTCACAAAAATGTGTACTTTTTTGGACAAAAAATTTGAAGCACAAGATATATCTTTTGCCAATAAAAGAATTCGACATGTTCGTAGGCTAACAATTAGCAGGAAATTTTGAAATTCTTATTTATATGTTTAGCAGGAAATATGGGTTATAGCCCGACCCAACCAACTTCAATTGAAAAAGGTTGAAGCCTTATGATATCTCGTGCTTCAGTACTCATCAATTCGTGCCGTTCTTCTCCTTCAGTTTGTGACTGCCGTTCATCTCCCCTCCCGTCCAGTTCACCAACTCGTCGACTATAATGCTCCAGGGATTGACTGTTTCTTCCGCTTCTGCTATTTCCTTCACCCCATTATCGGTTTCTGTCAATTTAAATCTTGTAACAATAATTTTTAATTTTAATTTTATTCATTAATATAGATTATTCACATAAAAAATGTTCAATTTCTCCAGCCAATATTTTCACATAATTTTGTCTCCCTATAATTCACAGTCGCCGGTAAATCTGATTTTTAGTTTGCTATGTCTCAACATTGACAAGGGCACATTTTTTATAGCCCTTGTCAATTTAGAGACAAAGATATTGGAATCACTATAAAGTAGCAGACAATTTTCACATTAGCACATTGGCTAGAGGAATTGTAATCTATCTTCAATTTATATTTTGTTCATGGAGATACATCAAGGTCGGTATTGAATCCGTGTGACTTTTTTATGGTTACTACTTGTTATCTGGGTAGTTATTACTAATTTTCTTGGTAAGGATTCTAGTCTCCAGTTATTACTTGGTTTTTGTGCAGATGAATCTGATTTCTCATAAGAAACGTCCTGTTAGAGTTTTCCTTTCAACGTCTTACCTTGGTTGCACAGATATGGGACTAGCAGATTTTGTGACCTCAAGTTTGTGTCTAGATTTAGTGAGTAAACAGTTTTACATACTGCTAATGTAACAAAAGTTGATCCTGTAATCCCACCAAACAAAGCATGCCTCCTCAGTTGTGGAGTTTCAACAAGTATTGTGGCTCTCTTAATGGTTCAAACTCCCTCTCGATTAATCTTTTGTTCATATTAACGAGTTGAGCATGAAAATTTACATTGAACTGACATGGAAATTATTATTGGAATGATTATACATTTTATGGAAATATTTTACTCAAACTTGATTCTTATGTAGAGTGTGAAGCACATCTCTCAATATGTAGCATCTTTTCCAGGTGTAGGTGCTGTTTGGAGAAGGGCCTTAGGGAGGAGGTTAGATGAAGTTGAATTTTAAATAGGGATGGTAATATTATCACATTCCATGCCCATAGATTACATTCTCAAAGGAGGAATATGCTGATTAAGTTGGCATCGACACATGATTCAATAGCGAGCCATTTCAATATTTTCCAAAATAATATTTTTTTCTCAAGCATAAAATGAAAGTGCATCATCCTATGACTTGACACAATCTTTAGAAGTATCTAAAAATCATAGAAAAAGAAAAGTTGGAAAATATTCCAAGCGGGAGTGCTGGGGGAGAGAACTGATACCTCGACCCCAAGAATGAAATAGAGGATTTCTCTAAGACGATAGTCCTCGTATATCCGATTTGGATGCAGTTTTCTGTTGTGCGGCAGCCCGAGCATGTGATTCTAAAGTAAATGTAGTGTAGTTATGAATAAAAGTGGCGTGCTTTCTTTTCGTTAAAGGAAGAATTGCACTTATGTTTCACTCTAATAAATCCAGACAATCACCCAACCCTGCGCCTAACCCCTCACCTACCCAAGACTACCCATAGTTAGGTGGGGGAAGCCTCCATCACTATCATTACTGTTACTTTGAAAATAAATTATTTTTCTTTATTTATTTCTTCCAAATTCATTAAAAGTTCTTGTTAGGAGGAAATGGAGTTGAATGGAATGTGGATGGGAAAATGTGGTCGGTGAAGGTGGAGGAAATGATATAGTGGTGGTTGTTCTGAGGCTCACTAGTCAAGACGGATGAGGCTTGTTCCACGTAATGGTTGAGGTCGGATGGATCAGTGAAGATGAATATATTTGGTCAACCTCAACCCCACAGAAGCATCAATCACCTTCGTTGCCTCATTTTCTACACCCTCGTCGATTCCATTTTCCCCATCTCCATTAGCTCCATTTGCTCTCAGTAAGAACTTTTAAAAAACTAATAAATAAATAAAGATAAATAAAATATCTTCAACACCAATGGTAGCAAATGTGGCGAAGGCTTCTCCACCTACCAACGGATGGGTAGGGGTTAGATATTAGGGTTGGGTGGTTGTGTAGATTGGGAGAGAAATATTTTTGTCAATTGATAGATTTTTGAATGAAAATCGTTAGAGTACTTTTCGCGCACATTTATTAAGGCTTCGGATATTTGCTGCACATTATTTAAATGCTTGAGATTTCCAATGCAAATTACCCTTCTAATAAATAAAATTTTAAACGACCATTCTACCCTTTTAGAAATTGGTCAAATTATGATCAAAATTGATCTCCGGTCAAGTAACGGATTTTTAAATGAAAATCATCTAGGTCCTTTAGTTGCGCCAATTTGAAAGGGTTGGGACCAACAATTTGAAGCTTGAGGTAAAATTTGCACATTTTTAAAAATTTACTACTCACGCTACAACTACTCTTTTAGTTATGCATCGTTGTATTTGTTGGGTTTCGTTAAGATATTTCTATATTATTTAAAGTAGTACAATTTTTCATAAACTCATTAACTAACCTATGTTTGGTTAATGAGAGATTTAGTTCACACGTTTTCAACAAATACATATCTCGAACAAAGTACCACACACTACAACAAAAACAGTCTACGGCAACGTTCAAAAAACGTTGCCGTAGGCCTACGACAATGTTTGGACGTGTGTTGCAAATCGAGGTGTTGTCGTTGAGTAGAGAGATACGGCAACGTTTGCCAAACGTTGCCGTAGATAGATACGGCAACGTTTTATGGTTTTTTTTTTTAACAACAACAATTTATGCAAATAAATTGGAAAATTTGAAAATGCAACTTATGAACAAATATTGGAATTGCATAAAAATTGATAATTTCATTACAAATTTTTGAATCTATACACTTGAAAATTAGAACGTGATACAATACCACTCAAATAAAAAGGAGTTTCAAAATGAAATAAAATTGTAAGGGAAAAATTCGATCATAAACGGAACACTTAAACTACTCTCTTTCTTATTTTCGATGATTTCACAGTCGCAGCACGTTCTTCAGTAGCATTCTTCTCTTCCTTGAGCAAGAACATTAAGAGAACCAACTTTAACTTTGAGTCCAGCCCCCTTTCCAATGCAACCAGCCAGAAAAATATAGAAGGAACCACCAATAGTTAAACCTTTAACCACCATGACTATTGCAATTATTCCAATCATAGTCTAGAAAAACAAAAGAAAAAAGTTAACACAAAAATCAACCATGATATAATATTAAACATATCCTCTTGCTCCTCCTTCATCCAATAGCCAAAGAAGAGTACCTGCAAGATCCAGAAGTAGCAGCCTTCAATGGACTGTTGTTCTCAACCAGTTCTTCTTTAATGTTTCTCAGAAAGGCCACCAAGAACCAAAGTCCGTGCAGCTGACCTAGCATTGTCTGCACTCTCTGCCCATATCGTAATCAACTGGAAATTTTCAAAGCATTCGTGAGAAATTACTCAAAAGAGTGATTATAATTGGACATCTGAGATCAATTCTATAGCATTTTTCTTCTTATGATGGGGAAATTAACCTCACAATTATCACAAGAATAATGGAACCATTTAATGTTCAAGTGAAAAGATTCTTGATCAACATGCCAAAAGAAGTTATTATTCTCCTTAAAACATCCATTAGTTTATATCCACTTTCAGCATTTTGACAGAGTAAGTCCAATAGTGCCATTAACAATTAGAATGATAAGTGTCTCAGGATTCGCACACTAAAATTGGTGAACTGAAGTTCATTCTCAATAGCATTGATGTAATTTCCATTAATAGAAATGTTGAGAACAACAGATTACACAAAAACTTCTTGATTTTCCACATTTGAACCTTGTAATAGAATAGAAAAATCTTCATCTTTCCACAAGCATGTAGATCATTTGGATTTATATGTGAAGAGGACAATCATACAGAGAAAATAGGTAAAAACACCAAAATTGCATATATTGAAGTGGTAGTTTCTCCATGAAAGATCGGCAATTTCTTCGGAGAAACAATTTAGAGAATAAGAAGGTGCATTCATAGCTCGATCAAAATATTCCTTGACGGTCGGTACCAAATGTAAATAATTATTCATTTAAGAACAACTCAAGGAGCAGAAGAACAATTCATCACATAAAACACCTCTCTGATTCACCACCCATATGCTCACCAAATTACTAATGAACAACATAACAAACTTTCTCAGACATGTTTACTTCATTAATTGACACCAGTACATTTTGTTTACAGGATCCAACAGAAATCCAACTACCCTCACAACAAAACATCAAATATTTATTGTATAGTTCTGCATCAACAAGTAGACATCAAACTACTTCAAAGCTGAACAAGCAGTGCGCGTATTTATATTATTGAAGTGAGAGTAAATCAAACTACAGCAATAATGAAGAAAGAACTACCTGATTTTGTGACTGAAAGCAGCATAAAAATCAATAACAACAAACTTAGTGTCAATCTGTGTGTTATAATCTATCCTCCAACATCAAATTTTATAGACAGGATTGTAAGTGTGCAGTTGGTCACAACATAACATAAATTGCCTCCTTCTTGGTTTGATAATAGACATAATAATTCATAAACTTGGACTTTTGATGCCAAGTTAAAATGCAGTTATACAGAAACAGAAGAAACAAAAATCTGTGAACGAGTTTGGGGTAAAGTACCTGTAAATTTACTCCTGCAGAGTCTGAATAGCACAAACCACCAGCAATACTTTCTTGAAAGTCCATGTCCATAGGAAAATTCTCAAGACTTGCTCATCAGCTGCTCGTGGTGCTAGTTGGACTGTAATGTGATCCAAGAGTGATTGCCGACTGCCAAAAAACAAAAAAAAAAAAAAAAAAAGATTAAAAAAGGACAAAAAAAGTGCATATATTAATACATAGAGGACTCAGAGCAGGTTGAATTGTGTGAATGATGTTAACATGTTCAAGAACAGCCATTATGCTGCAAAGCATCGAGAAATCATAGAGGAAAAAGGTCTCACTGAGTTAATTCCTCAAGGATGTGCTTTATAGAATAAAATCATACCCATAGAAATGCAATTTATTTTTTGGAATGGGGGGCAAGGTGCTTGCTACGTATTGAAAGTGCATATTAGAAATGGATAGTCTTTAACATTATGGCCCTTCTTTACAGTTTCATGCCAAACCCAAATGGATTGAGACTCTGCTATAGCAACAGACAATACCCCCAGAAAAATAAGGCATCACTGCCAGCACCCTCCCTTTAAAATAACCAGACAATACCCCCCCAAATAATTGGCCAACAGTTTGAGACTCTGCTATCAGGAACATGGAATACCCCCCCCAGTAAACCTCATCCGTGCTTCTAGCCTAACAAAGGTTCAGCTTGAGGGTAGCCTTAGGGCACAAAATGAGAACACCTTAGGGCTCAAAATGAGAGATTGCTATCAACAACAGATTGTAACATAATGGTTTTAGCTACTAACATAACATAAATCAAGCAAGCTACCCCCAAATCAAGCATAACAATCGGTCACTAGCACAATAATTTCTATATTTCAGGAAAACGATCAAATCAGATACTGCCTACCTTTCGAGTATGGTGAGAAATTGATGCCAATCAACAGCTGGACGCCTACGGGGGAGAGACAACGCAGATACTGTCCACCCCTCTGAACTAGTCTTCTTTGTAAAGACTACTATGGGAAGAGACGATGCTTAATAGAGTAGTGTAGCCTACGGAAAGCGAGAGAGATTAGAGATGGGGGATTGGTGTTGGCGACTTGAGGATTTCGGGGAAAGCCAGTGCGAGAGAGATTAGAGATGATTATGGTTGGCGATTTGAGGATTTCAGGGATAGCCAGTCGAGAGATGGGTGATTAATGGAGATGAGATCGCGAGAGAGAGATGATGGATTGGGCTTAGGGGTGCTGTCCAATTAGCCTTCAAACGTTTGTTCTTGTTTTAATCCAAGCGGGTCGGGTTGGCGAGTAATTGGGTATTTTGTAGGGTGTTGGGTTGGATTTGAAATGGGGTTTTTCGCAACGTTTATAGGATGTTGCGAAAAGGCGACTTTCCGCAACGTTTGACAAACGTTGCTAAAGGGGGTCTATCGCAACGTTTGGCAAACGTTGCGAAAAAGACCACTTTTGGTAACGTTTGCCAAACGTTGCGAAAACGATGACTTTTTGCAACACTCAACAAACGTTGCGATAGACCCCCTTTAGCAACATTTGTTAAACGTTGTGAAAAGTCGCCCTTTTCGCAACGTTTGGCAAACGTTGCTAAAAGTGAGATTTTTTGCAACACTCAACAAACGTTGCAAAAAGGGGTCTATTGCAGCATTTTTCTAAAAAATGTTGCCAAAACTCATTTATACTAATCAATGGCAACATTCACTTACTAAAATGTTGCCAAAAGACCCTTTTAGCAACATTTATCAACAAATGTTGCCGTTTTAATGTTGCGAATGACTCTTTTTGTTGTAGTGACATTGTCTCGGCCCCAATCTATAATCTATCTATCATCTTCTTCAAACAAAAAAGAATCACATGCTATCTTAAAAACCAAATCTTTAACTGCATAAACCGTTAGTGACCGTATTATGAGGTCCCATCCACCTTTGAAATTCAAATAATAACTTTTTTCAGTTATCATTATTAACAAAGGTATACATCTTTGTGCAACTACAATTGTGATGCAAACCCACGTAGCAATAGTTTCTATAGAACTCACGAAAAAATAGAACAAATCCAAGAAAGCCAAGAATCAACGTTTAAAAACCTTGACCCAATAAATTATTAAATCAAATAACGAAGACAATCGCTAACAATATCTTGACCCCATGATCACAAAACTTATGAACCTTACTTGAATTGTAGAGTGCCATAAGAATTTAATTCTTGATAAGTTCAAAATTAATTCAATAAAGAACGTGAAGAAAGCAATATGTCTCACAGTAATATTTGTCAAATTGTGTATGTCTTTACAATTTGCCCGAACTTTCCATCATATCATGGATCACATCATCCCCTCCATTCTTCAAAAGAATTCGACCTTGAATTTGTACTTGCATCAAAGAGAGAAAGATAAGAAACAACAAAAATGAAAATTATCATAAACTTACCTTGAAGATCCAAATTGTAGCCATTGGTTTCAATCTTTTCAATGACATGGAATGGTACATCTCCTCTAGGATATAATCTTAACATTTTTTGCATTCGAAAAAGTCATTTTTGCCTAAGCACCCAAACCCAATCACCTGATTTGAATACTTTACGCTTCTCCCTTTTGCTACCTTGAGATGCATATAATTATATCCCCTACTTTATATCTAATCTACCATTTACAATAATAGTTAAAAGAATTAAACCAAACAAAGTTAATGGATTTAAACCATAAACCATATCAAATCGTGTAGTACAAGTAGTAGAGGATACTAAATTGGTTCCCAACATATTTCATAAATTCGAACCAAAATAGTTAAGGACTTCAAGATTGAAATATAGATTTTCATGCCTCAAATCACCAACAATGCACCCCAAATGTCTATCATGCTCAATTAATTGCTTGCAACATACTAGAATATCATTAACTAGTAATTGATTGCTTATTAATGCATATGAAAAATGACTTATTACTCTCATAGAAATTTTAGATGCATTAGTATGTGTAAAAGTATATGCCTTGTGTAAAAAAATATTACTACGTGTTAGACTATAATCTAATCTATGTATGAGGTATTGATTCTTTATCATGCCATATTTGAATGTTTCTCCTTCAATGCTTATCAAATTCTCCATTTGCACCTAATCAATTGGATATTCAATGGGTGATATCCCACTAAATAAATTTTTATGGAACGAGTCTTTGAGTTCCTGCAATAAAGAAATATCCAAACTGAGGATGTGTTTGTTAGTTCTCATTAAATCTCTCTCAATCCTACATTTTTTTTCCATAGAAACTCACTTTTGATTTTTCTCTCCTATGAATAGACTCTCTTTCTTTTCTTTCTTGTGGTCTATTTTTTTTTCCCTCACAATTAGCCACCTCTATATTCTATCATAATCTTCTTTCGCCTTTATTTGTTTTTCTTTTCTTCCTCTCACCTCTCAGTTTGAATTGGTCATCATTGGCCTGTTGTGGTGTTAATGGTACAAGAGTAATACCTCTCCCGTCTTTTACAAAGTTGTACTTAATTCTTGAATCCATAATGTTCAACATTCCTATCATACTGTCATGGCATTCGCAACAAAATGTGCCCAGTATGCATATGAAGCACATCACACATCACTTCATCACTATACCTCCCAATTGAGAAATTTACCAAAACTTGCCTACGTACCCTAACCTCACCACATTCATCTAATCACTACAATTTATAAGGCTTATGATATTTTATCGTTGTAAATCCTAATTTCTCAATAAGTGTAGTACTAGCAATATTAGTACATCTACCCCCATCAATAATCAAACTACATACCTTATTTTTGAAATGACTTCTAGTATAAAAGATGTTCTCTCGTTGTTCCACATCATCTTGTGTATTGAGAGCACGCATCACCACAAATAACTCACCTCCTAGCTGGTACTCTATTTCATCTCCTTCATTAGCATCCTCTAACGCGGGCATATCATCACCACCACAATCACTCACCACTTCTCCATTGTCACAAAAGATTATTGCCCTTTTGTTTGGATATTAAGAAATAATGTGCCTCGATCCCAAACACTTGAAGCATTTGATATCTCGAGTCTTAGAAGGTTGAGAGTCCATTTTGGGTGTAATTTTGCTAACAACATCCTCATTTCCCCTTGACGGTTCGGTCTTACTATACAAAATGGTCTCATCACCTCTATTATCATCCCATTTTGATTTCTAAGAAGAGTTAGAACCCGAAGAACTCGATGTATGTCTAGCTACCACTTTCTTCTTCAACTACCTTTTCACATTCATAGCTACATGTAACATGTTTTCCAACTGTACATAATGTCGCAATTCTACCACATTAGCTATCTCTATATTCAAACCATTCAGAAATCGAGCCATGGTGCCCTCCCTATCCTCTTCAACATTCGCTTTAATCATAGCAATTACCATCTCCTTGTGATAATTATTCACATTCCTAGAACCTTAGTAGATGTTTTGCAATTTTTATGAAGCTCCTTATAATAATGATTAGGCACGAACCTCTACCGCAAGGTAGCCTTCAATTTTTTCCATGTATTAATAGGCCTCTCATGGTTTCTTCTCCTAGATGTTACTACTTGATCCCTCCAAATGATATCATAATTGGTAAATTCAAGTACCACAATTTTTACCTTTTTTTTCCTCCTAGTAGTTGTGACAATCAAATAAAAACTCTACTTTCTTTTCCCACTCCAAGTATGGCTCCGAATCACTCATTCCTTTAAATAAAAAAAAAAATTGTCATTTTGATATTCTCCATACTTCTATCAACACCATCTTCAACAGGATCTCTACTTCTTCTTTTATGTCTAACTCCTATATTCCTCATTCTTCCTAATTCGATATCCACCAATGCATCCTTATTAATATCACCATCCGCTTCACATTCACCAGCAAAATTCGATCTATGATCTTGCCTACCTTACTTCTTTGTGTTTGGATCTTCTCTAGGTTGTTCCCTACGCAAATTAGCAAGCAATGTATCTTGCCTCTCCATCCACGCCTCTTTCATGTCCATTCTATGTCCCATATCACCAACAACCTTTCAAATTGTCGTATCACCTCCTTCGTCATGATGACTTGACTATTCTTCCCACTTGAAGTTCTCTATTAGTCTCACCACTTTGTCATGCTTTCTTACAAATGTTTTAAATAATTAATTCGATCAATCAAAATTTAACCCTTGGAAGTCCAAACAAAGAATTAAGTAAGAAAATTGATTTAGGATGATTCAAGAATGTAGGAATTTGAACTTTGAATGAAATGCTAGGGATAAATTTAAGAAAGTATTTCTTGAATTCGAATTGGACACTTTTAAATTTGGAATTTTTTTACTTTTAAAAATAAAATTGTATGCTGCTGGCAGTTTTTCTGAAAGTTTATTTTACACTAGCAAAAGGAAAAAAATCTAATTTGAATACTAATTTGCACAAAAAAAGGTTTTGGAATTTTATGGTTTGGAAATGAAAAAAATTGAAGAATGTGAAGAACACGGAGAATGAAAAACAAAGACTCAAACAAGAGGAAAAAAGATAAAACCTTGATTTTTGGAGCGTTACTATGATACCAACCGATGCGGACCCACATAGCAATAGTAGCTACGAATCCCACGAAAAATTAGAAAAAAATCCAAGAACCAACATTTGAAGCTCAACCCAATAAATTATTGAACCAAAGAACCAAAACAATCGCTAACAATATCTTGACCCCGTGATCACAAATCCTATGAACCTTACTTAAATTGTAGAACACCACAAGAATTTAATTATTGATAAGTTCGAAATTAATTCAATAAAGAACGAGAGGAAAAAAATACGCCCTGTAATAATATCTCTCAAAACCTACTTAAAATGGAATTGAACTCTAGAAATAACAAAAGATATCACAAAAATAGAATTAGTCATATTTACATGGAACTCATAAAACCTACTTTAAATGGAATTGAACTCTAGAAATAACAAAAGACATCACAAAATAGAGTTTTAACTAAAATAGAAGATTGCGCGAAATTTGAAAAATTTAAGACCAGAATTGCACTATGTGGCCGCAAAGGCTTCTTTCATGCAGTTGCATAGGCCAGTTGATAGCCTTTAGTTTTGATTCGGAATGGAGGCATGTAGCTGCATGCCTATTCACACTATGCGGTCACATAGCTTCCCTGTTTAGCTCCTTCGTCTGTTGCTTGAACTAAGTTGATCCATCTTATTTCTTCTTCCAGGCTCCACATGAAACTTGTTCATTTACTTGTCGTGATCAATGTTTTGTCCACTATGGCTTGAGCAAGTAGTCTCATTGCTTCTTTGACCCGCTTCGCTCTCAACCTAGTCATAGGCCTTTCCTCAACGATCAATCAATCATTGTCCAGACTTGCTCTTGTATCATAGATCACATCAGGTTGGGGAATTCATCTTTTGCATCCTAAGTTTAGAACCTAGTTTTAATACCATGTACAGGTTGAGAATTAGGGTTTCATCTCATAATGTTAACATATTAGGTGGAGTGGTCATATATATATATAGATTCCATTTTAAAAATGTTATTTGCTTGTTGTGATCAATGTTTCGTCCATTGTGGCCTGAGCAAGTAGTCTCGTTGCTTCTTTGACCCGCTTCGCTTTCGACCTAGTTATAGGCCCTTCTTCAACGATCAATCAATCCTTATCCGGACTTGTCCTCGTATCATAGATCACATCAGATTAGGGGATTCATCTTGTGCATCCTAAGTTTAGAACCTAGTTTTAATACCATGTACTGGTTGAGAATTAGGGTTTTATCTCATAATGTTAACATATTAGGTGGAGTGGACAATATTCTTTAATGTTAACATATTAGGTGGAGTGGTCATATATATATATAAGACTATAGATTCCATTTTAAAATGTCAATTTTGTTAAGAGGAGTAATCCAAACTCGATTGAGCAAAGCAATCTTGAAATCCGTGTGCTCATTTTTTGAATTTTAATTGGATCGAATATCTCGTTAGAGTTTAATGAGATCTGATACCATATTAAGACTTGATGTTCCACCTTAAAAACTCAGCCTTGTTAAAAGGAGTGATCCAAATACTTATATATTGATCTATAGTTTTATCTTTATTCGACATGGGATCTATCTCTTATATACATGTTTCTTTCTTAATTGGGAAAAAATCATGAGGTGTACATAAATGAGAGAGGATTTATAATCTACAAGAGAGTTTGTAATTTTCCATCAATGCATGAATTAAGGGCTTGATTAGATTAGAGAAATTGTATAAAATTTTCAACTTTCTAAAGGACTTTCGAATTTGAGATTTATGGCTAGAAATATGATTTAATAGGTTCCACATATTGTTTATATATCATGAAATTTTTTACACCCTAAAATGTACAAAGACACCACGTAAGCACCAACACGGAAAATATGACCACATAGGCCTTTGGGAATACACCACGTGGAAACTTTGTATGTTAATCGTTGTCTTACGTGAAGGTAACTAACTAGCCAGTCTTCGCTTTGACAGTATTGTCATCCCTCGAAGTCTTTTCATAATATCATCTATTTACATAAGCTTCGCCCATCGATGGAGCCCCTAGAAGTTGGACATCCTAGGCAAAGCACCAACATGTTTGTCTATTGAAGGCTTCCATGACATTTGGATTTGTATTTTGGTATATATATTAGGAAGGAAGCATTTGGCAAGGAAAATACCTCATTAGTTCTTGAAAATTAACACAGGGATCCTTGAGGATTACGGAAAATCAATATCCACAAGGAAACACAGTCGCATAAGGAACAATCTCACTAAGGGGAATTTAATATAACTTATTCAAGAATCTATGAACAATCATAGCTAGCCGATTTATCCTAATTCCATAAGAACTCTTTCTCTATAATACTAAATAGTCATGCGCAAATAATGAGAAATGTATGCATGAGAGTATCAACGCTGTCTTTAGCTAAATATATACTTGTGTGTCTCTTCCACACCTAGTACCCCTTATATTGGTTGACTTCACCATGAAAGTATCAACAGTGTCTTTACTTGGTATTCCCAGAACAGTCATACATCATTATTTACATTGTGTCACATTGTAACACATCATTGGACAATTTAAAAAAAAAAAAAAACACTTTTCCCACCTACAATTTTTTGATAACAAAGTAATGTCAAAAAAACATATAAGGGATGGAGCGTACATTTAGATTTATTGTTCCAAGAACGCGAGAACTGTACATACCATCTCTCCACACCATCAGATTCAGTTGTGGCCCCATCCAATAGCATCCCGCAGTTGGCCTCCATCTTTTGTTGCCTTCGAAGACGAAGACGAAAACGAAGAGGAGGGTACTTCACCTATAACCCTTGAATATTCGTGAACTTCTTCTGATTGGTTTTTAGAGTCAATTTTTTTAGAAGTCATTATCATTGAGGTTGGCCGAAGTGTCAAGAGTTTCTTCTTGTGGAATAGGTTGATGGAAGCGGTGCAGTTTGAAAACCACATAAAGGGATATAAACCAAAAGAAAAGAAAAGGAAAGTCTGTGATAGGAATGTAATTTTATGTGCTTGTATGATTAATTAGTGCTAAAATGTACTCATTACATTCATATTTTGATTTAGGTGACAATTTTATGGATATGGCGTAATTTGAAAGAAATAAGCGTTTAAGGGAAAAAAATGAAAGAAAATGAAGTTTGGGGACTGAAATGAGAATACGTAAATGTTATGTGAAACATCACGATGAAGATTTAAGAGTGTTAGAAGAAAAAAAGTCAAAGGGATGAAATACAATAAAAGTATTATCATATATCAACTCCTAGACAAAAATGTTATACTTCGGATTTTCAGCCTCAGTTTGAGACCCATTTTTGGCATAAGAATTGTTCGAATTGGAAAACTTATATTTGTCTAATATTTGTAGACCATTAAGTTATCTTTTCACGCATCTTAAATCGCCTCAATCAGATATTAGGAGAGAAATATATGATCAAAATACTTAAAGTTGTCAGGTGGAAAACTAGTAAAACTATGCAGTTGTATAGTGTAATCTTCCTTGCAGTCGCATGAGCACCTTCAGAGATTTTTAGAGCTCAGTTTCAATATTCTATGCGACCGCATGACTTGCTACTATGGGGTCGTATAGGTGTTTTCTGATACGAAAATTTTCAAATTTAAGTCAAACATCTATGGAAATTACTATATATATGTGATTTGCAACCCTAGAAAGGGGAGAACGCCTCTAAACTTCATTCTTTATTATTTTGCTCATAGATTCATGAATTGTAACTAAACTTTTACACTTGATCGAAGGAGATTGAAGTCTCGAAATCACATATTGTGATATCTAAATTGTTTTTCTTAGTTTAATTCATGTTTTTGAGTATTGAATATTTTTCTGCACTTATTTCCAGATTTTTATGTTTAATTGCTAAGAGGCCTACTAGTTTGTTGTTCATTATAATCTACCGCTAAGTTAAATATCAAATTCGTAATTGTTTGATTTCTTTAATTTGTGAAGCAACTAGGGTTTGATAATTTGCTGATTTGGTAATTGTTGAATTTTAGGAAGAATGTTCAATTAAATTAAATGCAACCGCTTATTCTTGTGTTGTTTAGCTTTATCGATCTTTCTAATTCGTAATGCGATTATCAAATTAAATCTAGAGTGATTGTCTTAGGTTGTTTGGTAATTATGGTTGATTGGGTCGCTTGTATTCTAATTAATTATAAGTAAGGTGAGATAGAAAACTAATTCCAACGGTGAATATTCAAAAATATGGGTTGATTTATACTTGTATCGATGATCAGTTTTATTCTTGAAGGTGGATATTGATGTGGACCAAAGTTAATCTTTTGATTGTTTTCGTTAATTTAATTTTTTTTGTTATTAATTGCGTTATTTACAATTGTTTGAATACAAAAACCCCTCAATTATTGTACGAAATATAAAATATTGAATTACATACACTTCGTGGGATCGACCCTTGCTTCTACTACTACATTTGTTTTAGAATCTGTGCAAAAAATTAACAAAACAAAAAGAGAACTGGAACTTGGCTACTACCCTGGTTGGAAAACTTGAACGAAAGATCGCCGAAAAAACATAAACTTGAGGATAAAAATTTTTCCAAAGAAAAAGGAAGAGGCAAGGATTTGCCTTACATATGTGAGGGCCGTCGCCCCTGATCCATAAGATCTAATAACAGATTTCAGCAGCCGTTCAAGGGGAAAGCAATCCTAGCTCTTGAACATCCTTTACAAACTGCACATTTCATATAAAAACAGAGAAAAAACCGATCCAAACAATGTTTGGATATTACAACGAAATAAAATCATTCTTCATTTTCGTACATATTTAATAAGAAATAATTAAATAGAGAACATGGATAATATTAAAATATTCAATGAATACAATTGATTTTAAATATTTTATTCTGAAAGAAATTATTCTTAATATTATAGACTTATTAATTACTATTTATTTGTTAAAAAAATATACTTCTAAGTTCCATGATAAGTAATTACTCTAATTTTATCTCGCATTGCTAAATTAAACAAGGCTTGCGTATACGTTGATTTTAAAAGAAATGTATGTTGTAGTGAGTGTGATATGAGACATTGTCTATCACGGCTCCCCAACTTCAAAATTTAATAATATGGCAACAATTATTTTTATATATGGGTGAATTGCCGGGCAAATCTCCCTTGGCAGTGGGCTAAATAAAACAGCCATATATAACAGTCAAGTCGCCTTCTGCCAATGGAATAATTGCCCAGTAATGCATCCATATACGTTGAAGAGACTTGATCAACAGTGTGCAGCACTCATATCTATTACAGCTCATGAAAATGTGGTGTTTTGCTTGCAACAAGGATATTTTTGTATTCCTCAACCAGTGGAATGATCCAATATTCTAGTAATTAACTGTTTATTATGATTTACAATAAATATTTCAAGCAAGAAACTAGAGTGGATCACTTAGGTCGTAGGTCGTAGCCTTAGTCGAGTCGTACTGGTACAATTGTTTACTTTATTACGGAAGAATCGCCTTCACACAGTGGAAATAAACCCTTGGCATTTTCATTGTTGAGGAATAAATTATTCGAACGTATGAATATCTAGTAGAATATTGCAAAAATAATCAAAAGAGGTGGTAAATGATAACATATGATTTTAAAAAAATAATAAATTGTGAAATGGATGTGTATGACAATGTCGTGCAATAGATATGGAAACTTTAATGTTTTAAGGTGTCATTACTTACTATATTAAATACTTTGGTATCTCATTAGTGTATTATTAGGAACTTAGCTATCATGTTATCTTTATTACTAATAATAAAACTTTGCTTTAAGAACCCCCCCCCCCCCCCCCCCCCTCTCCCAGTCCCGACCCAGGAACAAAAAACTAATTATCAAACTCGTAAGACTTTTTAAATGAACTTTCTAGTTTCCAAGATATACCATTTTCTACACTTACAGCAGGAAATGCATAGAACAAACGTTAAAAAAAAAAAGGTGCAAAGTGAAAGGCAACTTGGGACCATGGCCCTAATGAAAAGTAAAGGGAAACCTTAGAGGAATAATCCCAAGCATATGCCACATCTAGTTTCAGCATATCCAAAATGAAGGTGCAAACCATACAGTATAAAAAGTAAGCTCTTAGAAATGGAACCTCCATGGCTGCTTTGAGGAAAAGGAAAATGTGTGCGTAAAGGAGTAACAGGGTTGTTCTCTATTGGCAAGGTGGCCATGCAAATGCATACTTCTTTGCCAAAGGAGAATTGCCCTGCCATTCTTTCCCACAATACGTAAGCAACAAATAACTCGCAGAAAGACATCAAATTAGTCGGGCAGATTAAACTCGGACCAGCCGGCTCAAACTCATTCATGACAACTCTGAAATGGTTTGCATTATAAAACCCAATGGGTTAATTAAATGTGTTTGGCAAAGCTTATATTATAATTTAAGCCGGTCAAATATATTTTTTATACACATTTTGTAAAATCCCAACTATTACTCACTTATTGTCCATGCCGCACACTACAAGAAATTTATACATTCTGTACAAAATTTCCATTGACAAATTGAGATTTGTAGGTGGAGTTCATCTTTCCCCACAAAAATGATGTTTCATAGTGCTACAATTTCCTTCAGAATTTTCAGTAGTGGGAAGACTTGTGCTCACAAAAATGTGTACTTTTTCCAACAAAATATTTGATGCTCAAGATATATCTTTTGCCAATAAAAAAATTTGACATGTTTGTAGGTTAATAATTAGCTGGAAATTTTTCAATTTCCATTTATATCTTTAGCAGGAAATATGAGTTATAGCCCAACCCAACCAACTTCAATTGATTTAACTTGAAAAAAAAAAAAAGGTTGAAACCTTACGATTTCTCCTGCTTCAGTACTAATAAATTCGTGCCGTTCCTATCCTTCAGTTTGTGACTGTCGTTCGTCTCCTCTCCCGTTCAGTTCGCCAACTCGTCGACTATAATGCTCCTGGGATTGGCTGTTTCTTCCTCTTCTGCTATTTCTTTTACCCCAGAATCTGTTTCTGTCAATTTAGAACTTGTAACATTAATTTTCTTTTTCTTCATTCATTTAGATTATTCACATAAAAAATGTTCAATTTCTCCAGCCAATATTTTTCATATAATTTTGTCTCCCTATAATTCACTGTCGCCGGTAAAATCTGATTTTTAGTTGGCTATGTCTCAACATTGACAACGGCACATTTTTTATAGCCCTTGTCAATGTAGAGACAAAGATATTGGAATCACTATATGATGTAGGGAGAATCAATTCGGGGGTATTTTGGTAATTTGTCGCGACGTTGTTGGAATGGGCTGAAATTTGACAGGCGGCTTGGAAACGGCCCGAAAAGTTGGACTCGGGGCAAAAACCCGAGGTCTCGTGATTTTAGGCAAATTCCAACGTTTAGGCCTCCGAATTGTTATTTTTAGTATGATTCGATTTGATTTTTCGCTAATTTTGGCACTTTTTGATATTTTCCGCTTTTAGGGTTCCTTGTAACGCCTATATAAAGGCTTTTTACTGCTTTTCGTATTATTCAATGAATATTATTGTTTGATTCAGAAATTATTGTGTTCTTTTCGTCTCTAGAACGATATCTAGATTTAATTCTCATCTTCCCTGTGTCACTATAAAGTAGCAGAAAATTTTTACATTAGCACGTTGGCTAGAGGAATTGTAATCTATCTTCAATTTATATTTTGTTCATGGAGATACATCAACGTCGGTATTGAATTCGTGTGACGTTTTTATGGTTACTACTTGTTATCTGGGTAGTTATTACTAAGTTTCTTGGTAAGGATTCTAGTCTCCAGTTATTACTTGGTTTTTGTGCAGATGAATCTGATTTCTCATAAGAAACGACCTGTTAGAGTTTTTCCTTTCAAGGTCTTACCTTGGTTGCACAGATATGGGACTACCAGATTTTTTGACCTCAAGTTTGTGTCTAGTTTTAGTGAGTACACAGTTTTACATACTGCTAATGTAACAAAAGTTGATCCTGTAATCCTACCAAACAAAGCATGCCTCCTCAGTTGTGGAGTTGCAACAGGTATTGTGGCTCTCTTAATGGTTCAAACTCCCTCTCGATTAATCTTTTGTTCATATTAACGAGTTGAGCATGAAAATTTACATTGAGCTGACATGGAAATTATTACACATTTTATGGAAATGTAGTCTGAAGCACGTCTATCAATACGTAGCATCTTTTTCAGGTGTAGGTGCTGCTGGAGGAGGGCCTTAGGGAAGAGGTTAGATGAAGTTGAATTTTAAATAGGGATGGTAATATTACCACATTCTGTGCCCATAGATTACATTCTCAAAGGAGTAATATGCTGATTAAGTTGGCGTCGACATGTGATTTAATACTGAGTCATTTCAATATTTTTGCTCAAGCATAAAATGAAAGTGCGTCCTCCTATGACTTGACACCAGGAACGAATCGAGGACCCGATTACAAGTAGGGCTAATATGGGCGAAAAAATAAAAATAAAAATAAAATAAATAAAAAATTACACATGAATATTTTTTATTTTTATTTTTCATAAATTTTTCTTTTCTACCTAAAGAAATTAGCATGTGATTCTAATGTAAATGTAGTGTAGTTAGGAATAAAAGTGGCGTGCTTTCTTTTCGTTAAAGGAAGAATTGCACTTATGTTTCACTCTAACAAATCTAGACAATCACCCAACCCAGCGCTCAACCCCTCACCTACCCAACCCTACCCATTGTTAGGTGGGGGAGCCACCACTATCGTTTCTGTTACTTTGAGAATAAATTATATATCTTTATTTCTTTCTTTCAAATTCATTAAAAGTTCTTGTTAGGAGGAAATGAAGTTAATTGGAATGTGGATGGGAAAATGTGGTCGGTGAAGGTGGAGGAAATGAGATAGCGGTGGTTGTTCTGAGGCTCACTAGTCAAGACAAATGAGGCTAGTTCCATGTAATGGTTATATATACATATGTTATGGTTGAGGTTGGATGGATCGGTGAAGATGAATATATTTGGTCAACCTCAACCCCACAGCAACATGGATGGGTAGGGGTTAGACATTGAGGTTGGGTGGTTGTGTAGATTGGGAGAGAAATATTTTTGTCAATTCATAGATTTTTGAATGAAAATCGTCAAAGTACTTTCCGGCGTACATTTATTAAGGCTTTGGATATTCGCTACACATTTTTTAGAGGTTTGAGACTTCTAATTCTAATGAATAAGATTTTAAATGACCATTCTACCCTTTTCAAAATTGGTCAAAAGTAATGGATTTTTGAGTGAAAACCGTTCAGGTCCTTTAGTTGCACTAGTTTGAAAGATTTGGGACCAACACTGCAAACAATTTGAAGTTTGAGGTAAATTTTTTACATTTTTAAAAAATTTAGGACTGACGCTACAATTACTCTTTTAGTTATGAATCGTTGTATTTGTTAGGTTTCATTAAGATATTTCTATATTATTTGAAGTAGAACAATTTTTCATAAATTCATTAAGGGTAATTGGCGCAAAACGTCCCTACCTATGACGGGTTTTGTGGAAAACGTCCCTACGTTTGATTTTTTGGTGCAGAACGTCCTTACCTTTGCATTTTCTTGCGCAAAACATCATTTTCACCAATTTTTAACCTAAAAGGACTATTATACCCTCCTATATAAATAAATAAAA
This sequence comes from Fraxinus excelsior, assembly GCA_019097785.1. Classification (NCBI taxonomy): domain Eukaryota; kingdom Viridiplantae; phylum Streptophyta; class Magnoliopsida; order Lamiales; family Oleaceae; genus Fraxinus; species Fraxinus excelsior. The sequence goes on along the minus strand of CM032624.1, from coordinate 39,357,645 downwards.
AATAAAAGAAAAGAAAAATAAGGAATAAATTGCAATCTTACTCCTAATCTTTTTAAAAAATGCAAATGAGTCCAAAATTTATAAAAATATTAAAAAAAGAAAAAAAATCTCTCTCCTCCACATCCTCCACCGCCACCAACGTCCATGCCACCTGAAAATTCCCCTCCACCTCCCGCTGCTAAACCACCCCAAAATTGACCTTCGCCTTCGGCATCAAGCCTCCACAAAGTTCACCCCTTCCAATTCTAACTTATTATCTCCACCATCTTTGAATTCTCAATAACAGAAAATCAATTTAATTTCAATCACAGAAAAGGCGATTGGGGTTTGTAAATGGAAGGCACCAAGGATGGGTAATTGGCGCAAAACGTCCCTACCTATGATGGCTGTTGTGGAAAACATCCCTACGTTCGATTTTTTGGTGCAGAACGTCCCTACCTTTGCATTTTCTTGCGCAAAACGTCATTTTGACCAATTTTTAACATAAAATGACAATTATACCCTCTTATATAAATAAAACAAAAAAGAAAAGAAAAGAAAAATAAAGAATGAATTGCAGTCTAGTCCAAAACATTTTTAAAAGTGCAAATCAATCCAAATAAATTATTAAAATATTAAAAATAATCAAAAATAAAAATAAAAACTTTTCTCTCCTATCCCCATTTCTTGTCTCGCCCTTTCTTTCCCCGTCTCATTTCCCACCTCGACGGAAAAGTTTTTATTTTTTATTTTTGATTATTTTTATAATTTATTTGGATTGATTTGCACTTTTAAAAATGTTTTGGACTAGATTGCAATTTATTCTTTATTTTTCTTTTCTTTTCTTTTTTGTTTTATTTAAATAAGAGGGTATAATGGTCATTTTATGTTAAAAATTGGTCAAAAGGACGTTTTGCGCAAGAAAATGCAAAGGTAGGGGACGTTCTGCACCAAAAAATCGAACGTAGGGACGTTTTCCACAACAACCGTCATAGGTAGGGACGTCTTGCGCCAATTACCCCACCAAGGATCGTTAGGTTGGTCTTGATTGAAACCTTCATTCTCGCAGCTCCAACCTTCTCCACCTCCATCTGCCTCCTCCGACTTAGGTCTCGCAAGCCGCAGCTGTTTCGCCACTTCCGTCCCTGAGTCCATGAAGTTCCGCATGATAGCATCTGTTCGATTCGAGCCCTAGACCAGTTGACCAGCTGCTTTGCCTCCATGACTGCCGACGATTCTCAACCCCGAAGAAGAAAAAATAGAGGCATGCCTGATTCCTTTACTCCCGAGCTCAAACTAGACAGTTGGGCAGACGTTAAAGGCCCTGATTTTTTTTTTGGAAACCCGTCCCTGTTCTGCAGCTAATCAGGAGAAGAAAGTTGGAGGAGAGGAAAGTTTTTTTTTCTTTTTTTAATATTTTTATAAAATTTGGACTCATTTGCATTTTTTAAAAAGATTAGGAGTAAGATTGCAATTTATTCCTTATTTTTCTTTTCTTTTCTTTTCTTTTTTATTTATTTATATAGGAGGGTATAATAGTCCTTTTAGGTTAAAAATTGGTGAAAAGGATGTTTTGCGCAAGAAAATGCAAAGGTAAGGACGTTCTGCACCAAAAAATCAAACGTAGGGACGTTTTCCACAAAACCCGTCATAGGTAGGGACGTTTTGCGCCAATTACCCATTCATTAACTAACCTATGTTTAATTCATGAGAGATTTAGTTCACACGTTTTCAACAAATACATATCTCGAACACAGTACCACATTTTCTCGACCCCAATCTATAATCTATGTATCATCTTCTTCAAAACAAGAAGAATCACGTGCTATTTGAAAACCCAACTCTTTCACTGCATCAACCGTAAGTGGTTGTATTACGAGGCCGCAACCGCCTTTGAAATTCAAATAATAACTTTTTTCGGTTATCATTAATAACTAAGGTATACACCTTCATCTAACTGCAATTGGGGGATTCATCTTGTGCATCCAATGTTTAGAACCTAGTTTTAATACCATTTACTGGTTTAGAATTCGGGTTTCATCTCATAATGTTAACACACACACACACACACACACACACACACACACACACACATATATTACTAAAATTTGAGATTCCATCTTAAAATATTGACCTTTTTAAGAGGAGTATTCCAAACCCTTATATATTAGTTTATAGTTTTATCTTTATTCAATGAGAAGTTTATCCCTTGATATGCCCTCACAAGATGATGATTCGATTGATCAAACCAATCTTGAAATTCGCGTGCTCATTTTTTTAGTTTTAATCTAATCGAATTTGTGACACCCCAAATTTTCTTACTATTTTCATAAGGGCTTAATTTTAATAGTCCATATCTAGCCTCGTTGTCACACTAAAGTCCAAAAATTGAAGTAATAAACTTGTCTCACTTATTTGCATAAATGATATATTTGCTTACGTGTATTTTTTAAAAGTTTATCGTAAGTTATTTGGATCGAATATTTAAGTATTTTCGAAGTGGAGAAAAATATATCGATATTATACTCATTTTGTAGCTTGTGTTAAATAATATAAATTACGCTCCAGAAAAAGTAATTTTGAGCTAGTTATGCCTGAGTTATTCTTATTATCCTCAAATATTTTATTAATATATAATATAAAAATCATAAAAAAAAAATGGTAGCTTTCAGCCTTTCACGGTACGGTTATATGGGAATATAAAAAGGTAATTAAATTTATTTAAACCTAAACGTAAAATTCACTTTAATTGATTTAAAATTTCATTAGATTCATTAACCAATGACGATTAATTTCATCAATCCTAATTAACATGAAAATGTTTTATTAATTTGTGTAACTTACCTGTTTATACCGGAAAATATCTTTTTAATTCATGTAAGTTACGTGTCTATAGTGGATATTGCGGCCAGATTGCTCTAAATTTAAGAATGTCATTTTATTTTTATATCATGTTAATAAAAATATGCACATGTTTTTACAGATATTTTTAAATAATTTTTCAGATTAGAATATATATATAATATGATTTACGTACATAATTTTTACAAATGTGATATTAGTATTAATCAATTTATATCATTATTACACGTGTAACTCCTTGTAATACGGTATGGGAGATTCCATTATGTTGAGTTTAAATTCTATTTTGGGATTGGCCACGTCTATTTGACTTTAAATTCTAAGGCCAGGCCCGATTTCTTTTAAGGTTAAAGGCATGTAATTGTACCTAATCACAGAGTTGCAGTCCTGATATGGATTAATAGTGTGATGTCAAAATAAAAATTTAGTAAACCAAAACCAATGACAACTCTAAGCACTGAAAAAATAAAAAAAATAAAATTATACAGTTGGTTGAAATTTCGGCTACCGAGCACTAGTTGATATGAATTCAAAGTCACATTGCCCTGGTAGTTTTTATAATTTTGTGACAAGAAAAAAATGTAAGTTCGAGTAGTAAGATTAAAAAAAAAAAAAAAAGGTTTCCACATGTTTATTAATGGTTCAATACGAGATAACGTTTTTTAAAACAAATATTAAAATAAGACTCATGGCATTTAGTGCTTGTCATTCTACTATCGCCTGATGAACGCAATGTATGGATGAAATGTTATGTTTCATTTTATTTTCAAGCACGATTTATGTATCATTTAAACTTGAATTCATGAAATGATTATAATTGGATGTCTGGAATGAAATATGTTATTCATGTTATTATTTTGTTTTAATATACATGAAAGTATACTAATTGGCAATTATATTAAAACCCCAAGAGCATAATGTATACTATGATATCACAAACAAAGATAAAACATAATTGGACACTTATGTGATATACATGGCTAGAACTTATTAGACCACTAGAAAGATGATAGTTTGTAGAGAAGCGTTGAACCATAGGTCCATCTTTCAATCCTACGAGAATTATGTGAGTGACGTGACTCGTTCGCTTGTGAAACATGTGCAAGAAGTCTATGAGAGATGTATGGCATCTGTGGATGTAGGACTGGAGTGAAAGCCCAAGATTGACTAACCAAGAGGGGGGTGAATTAGTTTTTAAAACTTTTTCATTAACCGCTCAAGATAAACAAGCAAATAATAGAGAGTGATCTAAACACAAATAAGCAAGTAAGTGGAACAATGTAAATTGTACAAAGTGAAAACGTTAAGTAAAAGGGATACATAGTGCAAAAGATATAATAATGGAGGTTCGATCCAATACAATGATCTACGTCCCACGTTACCAAGCTCTCCGGAATGAGCAAGTCCTTTTTCACTATGTTGATTGACTTACGGTGCAATTAACCCTTTACAATGCTTTCGGTAACTTATATCCAAGGAGCATCGATCCTTTTACAATATCGAGCTTTTAGGGACCTCAACACGACCCACAATTCAAAATAAGTTTACAACCGAAAATCTTCTCTTCTTAATAAATAATAGATTCAAAGTTGAGAATAAGAAGAGAAGAAGACAAACACTTAAATAGATGACAATGTGTATAGTTCAAAGCGTTGGCTTAAAAAAAATTAGTGAAATAAGGATTTTCACAAAATTGATCGCTCAAAAGTTTTTCAAAGATTAAATACTTTTGATCTCTTAAAGATTGAAAATAAGGTAGCTGAGATCAATAAAATTTTCACTTTAATGCTAAAGAAAAGGTTATCATAAATGAAGAGAAAATGAGGTTTTTATAGCACTCAAATGGTAAAAAATCTCACCATCCGGACAAGGCAAAAAACTAGCCGTTTGAATTTAGTTACAATGGTAAAAAAAAGAACTATTGGAGCCATTCGGACGTTCGGTTGGACAGTTTTGCCCCCGGGCAGTTTCCTTCATGATTTTTGTTTGATGAAATTTCTTGAAGGATTTTCTCAAGTATTATTTTCAAGATAAGTGACTAGGTAAAAATTTATATTAGTAGAAGTACTTTTCCTTTTAAAAAATAATTTGTATGCAATCATTTATCTTTGAAAATAGTTTTTCTTATGCATAAAAAATTTGCTTTGAGCTCTTAATAATTCATTATCAAATATTTAAGTATTTTACCTTTACATGAATTCCATGTATCTATGTTTAGTATCTCGATATTTGACAATTGACAATTTTCCGTTAGCTCATGACTTTTATGTTCACATCCCTTTGTTTGCAAGCTTGTTTCCATGTTGATCGTCAATTAGCAACTTTCGTGATCTTTGGCGTCTTCAATGATATTGAAATGATCACTCTAAAACACTTGAATACAATTTGTTAGAGTTAAATATAATTTGTTTGCGATAATTAAAACGAGAAGTCAACCATAAGTCAACAATTTCTACATTTTTTATTATGACAAACAAGATAATTTGCTATATAGATAGTAAACAAATTGTTATGGATTTTAAGCATATGTTCCCCCTATCAACGTGCATATATTGGTAATGATAAGAGACTTAGGCATATGTTCCCCCTATCGACATGCATATAACAACTTTATCATGCATAATTATCCATTTATCATTTATCTCCCCCCATTTGGCATAAGCAAAAAGAAATAATAAGCAAATGATCAACTTTAAAATTAATTCAAAATATAACAAATGAGTCTAACTGGAGAAGTTAACATACATAGTGAAAGATAAAACAAACAACATGTAGAAAATAGTAAATGAACTAACATGTCGGACGCGGCGACAGCGGAAAGCGAGGATCAAAGGCGGCAAAGAAGGCATCTTATCAGTCCTGGAGGGCAATCTCCGTGGTACACATGGATACCCATCCAATTTTTTCAAGATATTCCTCAATGTGAAAAGCGGGAGCTTCTATAGGAAAATCGGCGAAATCGACGTTCTTATCGATAAGAATAGGTGACTTTACGAATGGATTTGTCGGTTCCTTGGGTTCCATATCCAAATCCTCGTCCGACGAAGATAGGGGAGGGCGCCTCATAGTCTTTTTATCCTTTTGCCTCGTTGGGAGCCTGAAATTGTGAAAATTTGAAAGCAAATACCCGAATACAAGGTGTAGGGTTTGTGACAAGTTACCAAAAACTGAAAACTGTTGAAATCAAATACTAGATTCGAGAATGTAGTGATAGGGTAAAGAGATTTCAATGATTAATTTGAGGAAATTGTGGAGAAATTCCAAGATTCGAGTAGGGCTTCGAATCAAGAAAAAAAGGTGGGCGATTTGAAACAGGTTTTGTGAAGAACTTGGAATTTTGGGGGTTAATCTTGAGGATTTTGAAATGAAGAGAGAATTGGAGTGGATTGAGACTAAGTTTGAGAGATTTCGAGTAAGTGTAGGGAGAGAAATCGTGAGAAAGTGATGAAGAAATGGAAAGAAAAGGCTGAAAACGAATTTTAAAGCTTCTTATATCTGACGATCCAGACATTCGGATCGTCATCTAGGACAAAACTTAAAATTTTTGCCAATCCGGACATGGATTTCTAGATGTCTGGATGTTCGGATGAGCCAGGGGTCGTTCCGATGATCCCGTTTTTCAATTTTTCAAGAGGTCAATTCAATTTGTACATCAATTTCATCAATAATACCTAGGCCTCTTCTAATATGTGAGAAACAATCTAGAGCAAGAGGTTTGGTAAAGATGTTGGCCAATTGATTTTCCGTATCAACAAATTTTAGCAAGATATCCCCTTTTTGAACATGATCCCGAAGAAAATGATGTCTTATTTCAATATGCTTAGTTCGAAAGTGTAAGACGGGATTTTTGCACATGTTGATAGCACTAGTGTTATCGCACATAATAGGAGCATGATCGTAAGATAACTGATAATCGCTGAGAGTTTGTTTCATCCATAGTACTTGCACACAACTTGTGGCCCAGATATTTTTGGCTTGGGCGGTAGATAAGGCAACAGAGTTTTGTTTCTTACTAAACCGTGATACAAGTGTAAAGTCTAGAAAGTGACATGTTCCGCTAGCATTTTTGCGACCAATAGTGCATCCGGCCCAATCGGCATCCGAATAGCTAAGTAGATCAATGTGAGTGCCTTTTGGATACCACAGTCCTAGGTTTTGAGTCCCACTAAGATATTTAAAGATTCTTTTTATGGCTTTAAGGAGAGGTTCCTTAGGATTCACTACAACAAAACTATGATTTCGCGACAAGATTTTTCGCGACATACAAAAAGTTGTTGCAATAAGTGACTTAACGCGACACATTTTTTGAGTTTGTCGCGAAATTTGTGATGAGAAAAATAAGTACCAAAAAACCTTTGGCGACATAAAAAGTTGTCGTGTAATGTGAGAATTTGCGACAAATAATAAAAAATGTCGCAAAAAATATGAGGGAAGTAAGGCGTCAAAATATTTTTGGTGGGAAACTTAGGGCGACAAACATTTATTTCTTGCAACAAAATGCTTGTGATGCAATGGGGTCTACTTTTCGCGATAAAAAATATTTGTTGCTAAAAATTCGAATTGTGATTTCGCGATAAGATTTTTCGCAACATACAAAAAGTTGTTGCAATAAGTGACTTAACATGACACTTTTTTTAGTCTGTCGTGAAGTTTGTGATGAGAAAAAGAAGTACCAAAAAACCTTTGGCGACATAAAAAGTTGTCGTGAAATGTGAGAAGTTGCTACAAATAATAAAGAATGTCGCCAAAGCCAAAATATTTTTGGTGGGAAACTTATGGCGACAAACCTTTATTTCTTGCAACAAAATGCTTGTATTGCAATAAGGTCAACTTTTCGTGATAAAAAATATTTGTTGCTAAAAATTATAATTGTGATTTCGCGACAAGATTTTTCGCAACATACAAAAAGTTGTTGCAATAAGTGACTTAACGCGACACATTTTTTTAGTTTGTCGTGAAGTTTGTGATGAGAAAAATAAGTACCAAAAAATGTTTGGTGACATAAAAAATTGTCGTGAAATGTGAGAAGTTACGACAAATATAAAGAATGTAGCAAAAAATATGAGGGATAAGTGATGTAATATGATGTAATAGGGTCTACTTTTCGAGATAAAAAATATTTGTTGCTAAAAAATGTAATTGTGATTTCGCGATAAGATTTTTCACGGCATACAAGAAGTTGTTGCAATAAGTGATTTAACGTAACACGTTTTTTGAGTTTGTTGCGGAGTTTGTGTAGAGAAAAATAAGTACTAGAAAACGTTTGGCGACATAAAAAGTTGTGGTGAAATGTGAGAAGTTGTGACAAATAATAAAGAATGTCGCCAAAAATACGAGGGAAGCCAAAATATTTTTGGTGGGAAACTTATGGCGACAAACATTTATTTCTTGCAACAAAATGCTTGTGATGCAATAGGGTCTAGTTTTCACGATAATAAATATTTGTTGCTAAAAATTTTAATCGTGATTTCGCGATAAGATTTTTCGCGACATACAAAAAGTTGTCGCAATAAGTGACTTAACGCGACACATTTTTAGATTGTGTAGCGAAGATTGTGATGAAAAAAAAAAAGTACCCAAAAATATATAAGGTGACATAAACAGTTGTCATGAAATGTGAGAAGTTGCGATAAATAATAAAGAATGTCTCAAAAAAAAAAAGTAGTAAAATATCTTTAAAAAAAGTTTACTCCCAAAAAATTTAAGAAAAATGCATTATACGATTCAACTTTCAATCACATAATAACATACAAAAAAGGACTACTCGGTCAAACCAATCCATAAAGGAAAATAGTTGTCTCACAATTAAAGCAAATAATTAACTAAATCATAATTATCAATAGGCGATGACATGCTAAACCATTGATGCTGGTTCAGATTGTTGTGGAAACGTGCCAACATGACTTGATACGAACTTATGCATTAGTGTCTCAAATTGAGAAAGCTTAGCATGCATATCTAATAATTCTTGCTCCTACTTTTGTATTTGCTCTCGAAGGGCTATTGATTCAGTATCAACCAATGTCAAATGAACAGAGTGGCTTGATGCAGGTTTTGGATCATGTCCAAGTCCTCTAATGTAACCTCTAGATTTTTCTAAAAATTGCTGCATAATCTCAAGTTTAGTGGGGGCCACTACTAAAAATTAGCTTTTCACCAACGGAAAATTACCAACGGATCAGATCCGTTGGTAATTAGAAATGGATTATCCGTCGATAAAAGTAATCCACTTTTAACTACAGTATTCAGCAACGAAATTTTCGTTGGTAACGGTGATATCTCTTTACCAACGGACATTCCGTGCCTCATGTAGTCATTTAACATTTGGATGTTTCACCTACGGATATTTCCGTAGGTGACATGCCGATAATCACCAACGAACTATATCCGTTGGTAATAAGAAACGGATTATCTGTTGATAAATGTAAGCCGCTTTTAACTACGATATTCAGTAACGGAATTTTCGTTGGTAACGGTGATATCTCTTTACCAACGGATATTTTGTGCCTTATATAGTCATTTAACATTTGGATATTTCACCTACGGATATGTCCGTAGGTGACGTACCGATAATCACCAACAGACTTTTCCGTTGGTAATGGTAATATCTCTTTATGAACGAATATTCCGTACCTAATGTAGTGGTTTAACATTTTGATATTTCACCTACGAATATGTCCATAGGTGACGTCTGTTGGTATCCATTGCTAATCAGAAACATTGTAAAATATTGTAAACAAATTTTTTTTTGAAAATTTTATAAATTAAAAAAATAAATAAAATAGAAAAAGTTATTAATTTACATTACATTTTCACTTCCCTCCTAATTTTCGTTAACCTCCCACTAAAACACGTTCGAAATTTTTATAAATTAAAAAATAAACAAAATAGAAAAAGTTATTAATTTACATTACATTTTCACTTCCCTCCTAATTTTCATTAGCTTCCCACAAAAACACGTTCGAAATTTTTATAAATTAAAAAATAAACAAAATAGAAAAAACTATTTATTTACATTACATTTTCACTTCCCTCCTAATTTTCATTAGCCTCCCACCAAAACGCGTTCTCTAATTTAATTAGGCAACCTCCATCTTGGGCGGACTTGGGGGTGGCCTGGGTTTTCTTCTTTCCTCCGCGCAACGTAGAGAGTTTTCTTTTTTTTGCAACGCATCTATTTCTCTTCTCGCAGAGCAAACCCTCATTTTTCCTCCATCACGGGCCCACAGCGGCGATAATTTGCGTTTATCTAGTTCAGACTGATTTTTCTATAGTAGCTGTACGTATATCACTCATCTTGTTTACTGTTGACAGCCATTTCCCTAACCCCAATTTGGTTCATTCTCTCTCAAATCTGCGAAATTTTTCCCCAAAATCAGCTACAAAATTGGGTTCCTCAGATGACCCACAAAGGGGAGAACGAGAGTCGACGTTTGAACAGATGGGCTGGCCATCATCACCATCATCAACCCTCATTCTTTTTCTTCACCACCCTACACCAAGCGCCGCTATCACTTTCTCTCCAACCGTCTGTCAAAGACCATCTCGATTTAACTATTGTCCATGGGCTCAAATCCAAAACCAGAGGCAAGTTAATTTCTTTCTGAATTAGTCATGTTCTTAGAAGGAAAAAAATTAGATCTGCCTCTAATTCTCTATGCCGATTAGAGATTATTTGATGTTGGTACACGTGTCATTGAAAATAAATCCGGAGAAGATCCTAATACACGTTTCATTGAAAATAAATCCGAAAAGGATCCTAATATTGGTCCGTTGAGTTTGATTTATATGCTTTTGAATACTGAGATAAGAGTTTAAGCGTGAATGGTGGAATTTTCATATCATGTTCAGTCTTCTCCCTTTCTTTCAATATTAAAACGTAAGGATTGAGAATGATATCGAATGATGTTCTGCAACATTATATTGTATGTTTACATGTGCCCATGGATTATATAATTAACAACTGAACTCTCTTTGGTTCTGTGCGATTTCAGAGTAGTAGAGGGAAAATAGACTAGAAGGGAATGGAGAATTTTTAACTTTATGATTGGTTATATGGGGGAGTGTGTGTTGGATTGAGGGAGACCTTTTGGACTAACAAATAAAAGACCTGAAGCCAAAAGTGATCTTAGAAACCAATTATGTTCCGGCATAAATCTCAATATTTTTGTAGAGGAAAAACAAAAATTGCTTTTAAGATCAGTAAATTTCTAGATCTAATATGTGAATAAAATTCTACCCTTAACACCTATGCCTAAGAAAAAAGTTCAAGTCGTACAACACATTCTCTCTTCATGGAATATATTGGTTCCATTTCCTCCTATTTTTCCCTCTATTCCCAAATCCCATCCCCTCAAATCAAATAAATAGATTGTTGTACTATGTATTCAATGGGACCATTAAGCATGAAACCACGTATAACTATGTGTGTTTCAAATTCCAAATCTGATGGATAGCTTGATTGATGATGACCTTATCTATTTTCAATTATAGGATGATCACAATTCTTCTACTTTGACATGTTTCTGCATTCATTCTGCATTTATTATAATTTTTGCTGTTTACTTTAGTATGGGTACGGGGATACAATGTCTTTTTTGTTGAGCACCTATTCAATTGCACTGATTTTATTGTAGGTTTGGAATTGGGTACACCACACGAGGATCAGAATCATCAAAGCAACTAGAGGAGCTAAAGAGGAAGGCTAGAGCAGAGATGTTTTTTAGCACTGTCCATTTTGTGATTCAACTATTGGGCTATGAACTGGTAATTTTCTTTCTTAGCTGGTAAATTTTTTGAAGTCCATTTTGGTTTTTTTCCTTCGTTTGTTTTTGCTGTGAGTGATTTTCCTTTTTTAGAAAATCTTTGATTACTTTATTTTGAATTTGAACTTCTCTTAGAATTGTTGTGGTTTTCTCTTTAATGTTTAATTGTATATGTACATCTCATGTTTTTGGGTTTGGGCTATTTTGTATTGTTAAGCGTCAAAGACCAATTTTCTGAAATAATTTTTTCCTTGTTGCTTTGGATTTTATTTATTGTTATTGAATGCAATATATGTTCGATTTTGAGTCACTTGATTTGAAAATGAGAACATATACGTGAATAATGTTAAATTGGTCTCCTTTATCAGGGTGTTTTGATTGAAGACGTCTCGGGTGTATGTCGGAAACTTGGATCCATGAGTAACTAAACGAGTACTTGAAGATGAATTCTACACTTTTGGAGTTATCACAAGGTGAAAAGCTAGAGTTTTTACTATTGTATGTTACTGGGAATGTGGGCTATAACTAAACTTGTGATGGAATTTTTGTATTATTTTGGCATATATTCCTCTTGACTATGTTAAAATACCATGAAGATATGAAGGGAAATTATGGTAGAAACATTTATATCTTAATATAGAATTATGAACTATTTTGATTTATATGTTTGCTTCTTTGATTGAAAATCATTATCAGATATGTATTTATAAAGGCTTCATTTAAGTAGGTATGATATACATTTTTGGCTTATTGTTCCATATTATTGTTACCTTAACAGTGTGCTATCCTTTAGGTTGATGGGTTTTTTGTTTCTATTTGTCAAAACATAAGCATTTTCATAATTGTCCTTTTTCTGATTTGGAATAGAAGTGCATTTTTTATGTTATACGGAACTCACTGGATTAATTATGTTTCACATCAAGAAGATGGTCAGCTTGTCCTAATGTAATTATAAACAATTGAAAAATAAATATCTTCTACCAGAAGAGATAAGATCGATCCCTGACTAAAGAACAAATCAGCAAAGATAGCTAGATTCACGATTTTTCCTCCTAAAAGGTGAATCAACATTTTATTGTATTAGTTTGCTTGTAAGTATTCATTAGGGCTCTATCATGTAACTATTGTCTTATCTTCTATTATCTTTTGACAAGCTTTTTTTTTCTTTTTCTTATTTTAAATTTTAATGATTTGTGCAGTGTATGGGTTGCAAGAAGACCCCATGCTTTCATTGATTTTGTTGAAGGAAGGGATGCTCAAGATGATATATGAGAGCTAGATGGTAGAACTGTTGAAATTTACTCTATTATACTTGTGCAATTCCAATTTAAAGACACTTAGTTGTTTCACTTTTTTACCGGTACACAGTGGGACTTAGCCATGGTATGGAAAATTGACCTTCATCCTATTAGAATGAGGCTAATATTGATAAAATTGCATGTAAATGTGATGAATGGTCGAAAGTTGCTATGTTGTTAATGCGATGAATGGTCGAAAGTTGTCACAAAATACGTTCGGCGACTAAACATTCGAAACAAACATATTTGTTGTAAAAACTTTATTGGAACATTAGTTGAGACAAACACAATTGTCGCCCTTAAATTAATCGAGACATATATACATTGCGACGAGATTATGGCTACAGATATTGTGTTGCCATTTCGTATTTTTTGCATCAAACAAATAGTGTCGCGATTTTGTTACTGCGATGAATGGTCGAAAGTTGTCACAAAATACGTTCGGTGACTCAACATTCGAAACAAACATATTTGTCGTAAAAACTTTATTGGAACATTAGTTGCGACAAACACGCTTGTTGCCCTTTAATTTTTTCGCGACATATATACATTGCGATGACATTATGGCTACAAATATTGTGTTGCCATTTCATGTTTTTCGCGTCGAACAAATAGTGTCGCGATTTTGTTACTGCAATGAATGGTCGAAAGTTGTCGCAAAATATGTTCGGTAACTCAACATTCGAAACGAACATATTTGTCGTAAAAACTTTATTGGAGCATTAGTTGCGACAAATACACTTGTCACCCTTTAAATTTTTTGCGACATATATACATCACGACGACATTATGGCTACAGATATTGTGTTGTCATTTCGTATTTTTTGCGTCAAACAAATAGTGTCGCGATTTTGTTACTACAACGAATGTACGAAAGTCGTCGCAAAACACATTCTGTGACTCATATAGAGCGACAATACCCGCAACGAACGTATTGTTGTCGCTAAATTACTTTTGCAACAAAAACTCAATTTTTGCGACAACATTTGTTTGTCGCGAAATCGATTTTTTTTTTGTAGTGATTTGATTGAAATCGAGCATATAAAATACACTAAACATAATATCGGGCCAACTTTCGGTTAAATAAAGAAGGGATCCGATCATACCTCGATACTTAGTGATGTCAACGAGAGTGCCTTGATCATCTTTGTCAAGCTTTACGGAAGTGTTCATTAGAGTGTTCATCAGCTTAATGTCATTCATTTCGAAGTTTTTTAACATGTCTAGTATGTACTTACTTTGATTTATGAATATGCCATCACATGTTTGTTTAATTTGAAATTAGAGAAAGAATTTGAGTTCTCCCATCATGCTCATTTCAAATTCCATGCTCAGATTTTTTGAAAATTCTTCGCAAAGTTCAATATTTGTTGTCCCAAAAATAATGTCATCCACATAAATTTGAACAATGAGCATGTCTTGCTTTTGGGTTTTAATAAAAAGCGTAGTATACAATTTTTCGATAGAAAAACTATTTGAAAGTAGAAATTTGCTCAAACGTTCATACCAAGCTCTAGGAGCTTGATTTAGTTGTAAAGAGCTTTTCTAAGTTTAAAACCATGGTTAGGAAACTTATGATTTACAAAATTGGGTGGTTGTTCGACGAAAATGTCTTCTTCAATGAATCCATTTAAAAATTCACTTTTAACGTCAATTTGAAAAAGAGTAAAGTTTTTATGACAAGCAAATGCAAGAAGCATGCGAATGGATTCTAATCTAACAACCGGTGCAAATGTTTCTTCATATTCAATGCCTTCTTCTTGATTGTAACCTTGGACCACTAATCTAATATTGTTATGCACAATAATGCCATTTTCATCTCGTTTATTTCTAAAAATCCATTTTGTACCAATTACGGTTTGATTATTTGGTCTAGCAACTAAATCTCAAACATGATTTCTTTCAAATTGATTTAGTTCTTCTTGCATTGCTAGTATCCAAATTTTATCAAACTCGGCTTCTTTAAAATATTTAGGTTTAATTTATGAAATAAATGCACAACTACCAAGATGATTTCTAAGAGAGGTTCTAGTAGTGATACCTTTCGATGGATCGCATACAATCAATTCCTTTGGATGAGATATAATAAACTTCCATTCTTTTGGTAGCGGGAAATTATCTTGAACCTCAGTTGACTCTTCTTTACTTTCTTGAGCATTTGACTCATTCGTTTTTTCTTCGTTAGGCACTTCCTTGTTTTGATCTTGAATGCTCATTTGTTCGAATGGAGCTTCCACACCTACATCATCATCAACAAGACCTTTCTCGCGATCAAGTGAGTTAGTTTCATCAAATGTGACGCGAATGGATTCTTCAATGACTAGAGTTATTTTGTTGAAAACTCTATAAGTTTTGCCAGTCGATGAATATCCTAGGACAATGCCTATGTCGGATTTTGAATCGAACTTTCCCAAGTTATCTTTTGTATTTAAGATAAAGCATTTGCAACCGAAACTTTAAAGTAACTAATATTGGGAACTCATAGGGAGTTTTGGTTTTCTTACGACTAACTAAAACTCTATTTACAATGTAACAAGCGGTATTTACGGCTTCGGCCTAAAAATATTTTGGTAAATTATTTTCGTTAAGCTTGGTTATAGTCATTTATTGTAGTGTGTGATTCTTTCTTTCTACTACACCATTTGCTGAGGAGTTCTAGGAGTCGAGAAATTATGTTCATATTCATTTTCATTGCAAAGTTATCAAATACAATATTGTCAAATTCTCCACCATGATCACTCCTAATGGTTATAACATTTTTCATTTTGAACTTTCTTGCAAAAATGTTTGAAAGCTTTTAGAGCTTCTTCTTTCAAATTCAAGAATATGACCCAAGTAAATCTAGAAAAATCATGAACAATTACAAAAACATAATGTTTACCGCCCAAGTTAGCAACTCTAGATGGTCCAAAAAGGTCCATGTGGAGAAGTTGCAATGATTTAGTAGTTGAAGAGAATACTTTTGGTTTAAAAGAACTTTTCACTTGCTTTCCAAATTGACATGCATCACAAATTTTATCTTTTTCAAATTTCAAATTTGGCAATCCTTTCACAAAATAATTTTTGAAATTTTTTTAAATAAGTTCCATGTTAACATGGCCTAATCTTCTATGCCATAGCCATGTTTCATCATTTAGCCCAAGTAAGCAATGTTCATTACTTTCATGTTCAATATCTATGATATAAACATCTTTATTTTGGCTTCCTACAAAATAAACCTCTTTTGATGTAGCATCTTTAATTAGGCATTTAGAAGAATCAAATTTAATATTGTACCATTTTATCACACAATTGACTAATACTTAACAAATTATGTTTGAGGTTATCAACTAATAGCATGTTTTCAATAGAGGGAGATAAGTGATTACCAATGTTGCTAATGCCAATAATTTTTCCTTTTGCGTTGTCTCCAAATGTTACATGACCCCCATCTTTCTTTTTGAAGTTCGAAAGTAGTGATCGATCTCCGATCATGTGCTTTAAACATCCACTATCCAAGAACCATTTGCTTTTTATTTTCTTAGGTACTTACAAGTACAATTTGATTTTGATTTTTGGCACCCATACAAACTTGGGTCATTGGTAGTTAGTTTTTGCAGATTATTTAATCCAATTATTTTTTATTTCAAATTATAACTTCTTTTTAGTGAAACAATTAAAAGAATCATGTCCACTTTTATTACAAAAAGTGCAAGTGATGTTTGAACCTTTAACGGACATATTTTTGAGAGATTTTTGTTTTAAAGAAGGTTTGAATCCGATTCTCCCTTTTTCAAAAACACATTTTTGATTTCCAAGCATTAAATCAAAATTTTTCTTACTTTCAGTGAATTTATAAACGATTTTCGTCAAATCTTCAACATTTTCTTTTAGAGAAGTGTTTTCCAAGGCTTTCCCGCTATTATTGTACTTACTTCGTGAAGCTATATACTCACCAATTGTGTTTTAAGCCACAAATTCTGAAAGAAAAATTTAGAACATTCAAGACTGTACAAGTGAAAATTGTACAATGATTTGGGAGTTTCCATGGTCCACTAGATGTTCTTTTTTAGTGTTCCAAGTTATTAGGCAAACGTCCAGTCATATGATCACAGATCCATCCAACAAAAAATTCAATTATTTTCCATAAGCTGATTATTTCTATATACCTCTTCAATCATAGAATTCACAATTCTCACAAGGGTTTCTTAAGCCTTAAAAAAAAAAAAAAAACACACACACACACACACCCATTGCATCAACATTATCATCATCATCAGGGTTTCTTGACGCTTGAAGATTAAATTCATCATCATGGCACCACATGGAGAGGCCATTGTTAGGAACTGTTCTAAAACCCGAAACTCGTGCAATCCCTCGAAGAACAATAACCTGCAAAGAACAGTATTCGACACATCTTTCGAGCTAAGCAAAGAGGCTGCTAATGCTGCAGAGTTGCAAAAACTACCTCCAATTTCTATGTTTAGATATACACATATTCTCGTATCTTTCTAGGCATTGTAATATTCATTTATATAGTGCAATAATTGAGATTACATGGTTATGTAAATATATATTCCGCTTTTCGCATTCTCAAATGGTTTGATTTGATTTTAAAATTAAGTAAAAAAATAAAAATAAAAAAACCGTCGTTCCTGTGTTAACTAGGAAATTAACTATTATGACATAAAATGCAGGTGTATTAATTCTTATTAAGCATCCAGATTAGTCTTACCTGGGAATGTTTTTATAAATTATTTTGTTTATAAATATATATAAATGAGCACTCGATAGGTGGGTACTTACTTATGGGTTCAATGAAATGTGTGAATAGAAGTGATTTAATTATTTATACAAATGCAGTGATTCATTGGCGAAGTTAATTTTCAATTTCAAATTTTGGATACCTATAGCTTCGTTGATTTAAATTATTTTTCTTCATAAACAAGAAAGCCTAAAAGTAAATTTCTGTAGTTTCTAAATTTGTTTCTTCAGCTTCATAAAAGGGCAAGCTATTCTTCTCTGTATATATGTACACACACATATGTCATGTACGGCTATTATAACATTATACATCAACTTATTTTCTATCAAGAAAAAATTACTAAATGAAACTTATTTATGAATATGGGTTATTTCTATGCTATGGATTAAAAATTATATTATGAAGTTTGACCAAGATTTTGATTAAAAAAAAATTGCCAATTTTGATAATTAAAAAAAATAAAATTAGCAAATTTTGATAAAATATGTAATTGAAAAATTGATAAAAATTGAGAGTCTCATAAAATGTGTAATTAAAATTCATTGCTGGTTTTGATTCGACTTTTTAAGATATCCCAAACAAGAAATAATATAACATTTTATGCATCAAAGATTGATGGAAAACAAAAGCAATATCGATTACGAAAGAGAAAATATAAAAAATAATTATAAAATTAATATCGCTTAGAAGAAATTTATGTAGATCTCCCTTCTGTGTCTTTAATGTGTCCCTAATAAAACTAATATAATTTTGAATCTATTGATATAACTTCACAACGTAACACAATATCAAATCATATACATGGAGTCGAATCAAATCTCATAAGATATTTCCTTTTTAATGATGATTAATGTCGAATCTCAACACAACTATCGGTGTGGATTTGAGGTGAGACTCAAGAGGCGAGCCACCTCAAGCCAGAATCTAGGCAGACCCAAAATTTTCATAACCTTTTAGAAATTCAAACAAATAGAATAAAATTAAAAATGTTAGTGTGATGATAACAAAGTATTAAATGTATAGTTGGTAATAATCCCTAATTATCCTTCCTCTTGAGATACGCAAGATATTTTTTCTACGGCACAAAAAGTTATACTTAAGACCTAACACAATCTTTCACACCAATTTTTCATTTTCAATTTAAATATTTGAAAGAAAAAAAATCCATTTTACACTCAAATCTTATCAAAATTTGGTTTAGTGCACAATTATTTTACGATGAATGTTGTGCAATATGTTTGGACATGCTCCTCATGACAATTTGTTTGCAAAATGCATTGAAAGTTTTTTACGTTATTTTTGTATGTATGTTCATTATAGCGCTTGCAGAGAAAAAAAATGAATACTAAATACCATTTGAGGGTCCAAATTTTAGAATTTGTTTCAGCTTTATTGCAATTCAAGGACCAACCCTGATGGTCGTGCACATAAGCATGAAGATTATATTGCATTTTGACAGTTGTTTTATGATTATATACGTTCAAACATGTTTCTGGCTCCATCTGGTACTATTTTATTTGTGTCAAGCTCTAAGGAAAATAAAAAATTGAATCCTTCATCACATAACCAAAAACAAACACTTAAACTTAACTCCAGATTGATAGTGTCAAAATTGACTCCAAATTGAGTATTGGAGTCAAATGAGATATGACTTGTATATTAATTCTGGATTAAACATTGGACAAGTTTATTAATTTAGAAAAAATATAATAGTAATGTGCTCGAATAATTATTTGTTTAATATAAATATTAAATTTCAAATTTCGGAAATGTGTGTTATAACTTATTTTTCTAAATTTGTGACAAAATTATAAGAGAACAAATGAATATTTTCATGGAAGAACTAAAGCATGAGAGAAGAAAGGAGGCTCATTAATCAATCAAATGAACCTCGTATTAATATGTTTGAATAATTTAAAGTACAAATCAAGCATCTGCTGAATAGTAGTTTAAATGCCATGAAAAAGATCACTTGGTATGGAATGGTTCTTTAATTATTCATGGCAGTCCACCAACTCCTATTCCACCACCAGCTCCTCCACCAAATCCACTACCAGATCCTCCACCCAATCCGCCTCCACCACCGCCACCAAAACCTCCTCCTCCTCCTTGAGCACCATTTCCAAACCCACCACCAAATCCTCCTCCAGAACCAGAACCACCCCCGGTTCCTCCGCCTCCACCTCCACCTCCTCCAAACCCTCCACCTCCTCCTTGAGAACCACCTCCCATCCCACCACCAAACCCACTTCCAGAACCACTACCCCCTCTTCCTCCACCTCCACCTCCTCCTCCACCAAACCCTCCACCTCCTCCTTGAGCACCACCTCCAAACCCACCACCCATTCCTCCTCCAGAACCAGAACCACCATCCGTTCCTCCACCTCCACCTCCTCCAAACCCTCCACCACCTCCTTGAGAACCACCTCCCATCCCACCACCAAATCCACTTCCAGAACCACTACCCCCTCTTCCTCCACCTCCACCTCCTCCTCCACCTCCTCCTCCACCTCCTCCTTGAGCCCCACCTCCAAACCCACCACCCATTCCTCCTCCAGAACCAGAACCACCATCCGTTCCTCCACCTCCACCAAACCCTCCACCACCACCTCCACCAAGCCCTCCACCTCCTAAATTCCAGTGATCAAAAAAGAATTTTTTCTCATCGCCGAAAGAACCCTCTGAGCCAACAAGCTTTCTTGCATTGGTGGTGCAAATAAGAACACCCAGAAGAACCAAGAGAAAAAATTTAGAAGTCATCTCAATTTGCAAGTAAGAGATAGGTATTCAATCTTGTTTGATGACCAATTAGAACACGAAAAAGGGATTATGTAATTCTTGAATATCAGTTATTTGCTAAAAAGTTTAATGCTTGAATTAATGTGTGAATTAGTGAAAGTCTCATCAACGGTTATTGCATTACTAACTAGAAATTTAATTTTTGTGTTTAGTTATTAATTCGTGCATTAGTAGATTAATTTGTGAATTAATGGTTAGTGTTTATGTTAGTGGTTTGTACACATAATTCTTATATCTTTTGGAAGCTTATTGTAATTCATTTTTTATAGTGCAATAATTCAAATTACTCAGCTATTTAATTTCTTTTCCTTTTTTCATGTGATATTTTTTCTTAAATTACCAAACATTTATTTTTTCAGTTTCCTTCCATAGTTCATCATCATCCCTCTCTCTCTCTCCATGGAGTTCTGGATTTTTTTATTTTTTTTGTTCAAACCACGAAGAGAGAGATGAGATAATTGTTATTTGGCAACTTGAAGTAATCTCGAACCAAGTATCAATAAGATTTAAAGGTAAAATGCAAGAAACGAGATTTTATTTTATGGCCATGTTATTCTCTCGAGTGAGCAGTTCAGCAAAAATGTATTTGCTTATTTTCACACTTACAGTAGAGTTTGGAGCAAAGTCTCTCAATTTCGAATAAGAAATAATGCATCATATCATGGAGAATTATATACTTTCGTGTGCATGGATTGACAAATAACTATATATGTACTTCTTTTAAGGTAATAACTATAGTGGCAAACCCATTAAGGGTCTAGTGGGTGTAGTCGCCCCACTGGATTTTCAAATTTGAAATTATATTTTATGTTTTGAATATTATCATTTTTGTCTAACTCGGATAAAAGTGTTTTCATTATTCCTTTGTGCGTTGTCATCTTTGCTCGATGCAAACTCACCAAGGCTTATCAAATCTTGAGTTAATTGGACGGTGTATTTCATAAGCAATATCAAGAATAATCTTTTAGGATAAATCTCCTAAGGTGTTCGTGCATGCCTCCAATTCTTCTTAGTAGCTTGTTGGGATGGGAATTTGGGTGAGCCAAGATTTTATCGTGCGCTGTTCGCTGGCTTGCGTGCTTAGCCTGCCGTGACTCCTTTTTCCGACCTTGATGTGTGGTACCTACTGGTGCCATCAAGTCGAATTCAAGTTAAAAAGACTTACTTATCCCTCATATTAATTAATACATTTATCTTTAGTAACAGTTTACATCCAAAAAAATTGGTTGGGTGCATAAAAATACTTGTCCCTCATATTTTTAAATAAGAGGAAAAAAAAAAGAATTCCAAAAAAAAAAAAAAAAATTACATAAATTGTGGGCCTTTATTGAAATGAACATATGATTCAACCAAAACATAAAAATAAAAAAAATTGTTACCTTGTCTAATTAGACAATGTGATAGTCAAGAATGATACTAACAGGATAATATTATTTGTAATTGAAGTCTTACCCAAAGAGAATGAAAGAGGCAAATGTATAATCTATTTTGCTTTCTCACATCGACATGTCTTCTCTAACTTTTACAAAACTCGTGACTTGTGTGTGCGACAAGTTGGAAAATAAACATTAACATGTGCAATTTTTTTTAAAAAATGAAATACAAACACAACTTTAGTAAGTTTTCAGACGCAACCAGAGAGGCTGATGGAGGTTTGAATTCCTCGACCATATATAAAAAAAATACAAAAACGAGAAAGAGAGGGGAGGGCCGGAGATCCATGGTACAAAGAGCTTTTCCATTTCTCATTTCCTTTAAAAACACATTTTAAAGACAGAATTCTGGGCATGTATTTCCGTTTTCTTATATTGAAAAAAATATATACAATTTCATGTTTAAACAATTGTCCAGTCATTTTCAATTGAACTTGAAGGTTTATCGACCGGAGAAGCACTGGGTTTTGGCGGCTTCACTTTGGCGATCATTGTTCTTCGAATCTTTCGAGGGAGCTTTTGACGAGCGTTTACTTTTGCCCCCAAAGATTAAGCTAAGTCTCTTGAAACGATTCCGTATGTCACCTGCAGTTGTGTTTTCTTCGGGCTGAGCTGTCATCTTTATAACTTCGTCTGGATTTAGCAACATCGTCTCCACAGAATCATAAACCTATAATCGAAACTTCTATAATCTTTATCAAAGGTAAAGAATATGGAGAGCTGATAAAACATTAAATCCGTTAACTTCAGTAGTGGACAAAATAATCTTTTACTTCTCTAGAAGTGAATCGCAATATCACGTGCCATAAAGATTGACTGCAAATGTAACTGAATCTCATTATCTGATTCATAACACCAGTGGCAGTGCGGGTCCAAGAAAACTAACAAAATAAATTATCTCCCACTCGGCTGCAAAAAAAAAAAAAATACCTGGCAACTCTGAACAATATAGTTTCTGCACTCATGGAACAATTTTGACAAACTTGAGTCTGTCGAGAGGGTGGCCTCAGCAATTACTAGTCCTGCACCCAACTGAAATTTCAGAACATCAGACATTGGCAGATGAAAAAATGGCTGTAGTATTCCATGATTTAGAAACCATTTACAAGCACAGTGACTATACAAGGTAACTGCAAGAAAATGACACCAGAAGAGCCACTAGATTACTAAATGCTCACTTGTGAATGCTCCTGAATATAAATAAGCTTTTTAAATCTCGAACAAATTGACTTGATCCTAAAGGATTCAAGGTGATAATTCATAGGGCATGTTAAATTGCTCTACTTTTCTCTCAGCTCCTGCAAGCATTATTTGTACTCGTTCATGAAATGATACAGGGGCAGAACCAGAAAATATATTAGGTTGGGCTGAAATTTAATTTTTTTTCAATAAACTTGTACACTAAAAGATGTTCTAAATCATACGGTAAAACAAAAATCAAACCCAAAATTGGGCAAAATCATACCAAGCTAACTAATTAGGACAAAATCATTCAAAACCCACTAAACCGGCTGGTTCAACCGTAAACCGGTGAACTAGTAACAGTTTGGTGGTTTTTCCAATTTTTTTTCCTTTTTTTAGTTTAAAAAATTTTAACTTCATGAATGGACCTCATAGATTACAATTCAAAGGTCCATATAAAACTATTGGACGTCATGCATGCTCATTTTATAGATGCACTTATCTCAAATGGTTTCATAAACTTTCAATTTGGGATAGTGTCCTTCATAGATACTCTTCTTTCCAATTGTTTCATAAACTTCCAATGTGAGACAGTGACATAACAAAAAATGTTAAAATGCCCATCAAAATCATTTTCAAATCTAATTGACTAATTTGATTTTGAATCCCAACTAATTAAATTGTAATATTCACCTTTATCCTTTCATTTATTTAGTTTTCAAATTTAACTTAAATCGCAATTGATTATTAATATATTAATGTTAGATATCATTTTCTATAAGTTTAAACTATTTTAATTTAACAAAGTAAACTATTTTAACATATATATTTTTTATTTTTGAAGTATCGAGACTAATTGTAAGGTAATGAATCTAATTAACAAAGATAGATTTACTTGAATTATTAATATGAAAATTTTTTTAAAAAAAATTGTTGTTTTCATAGTATTTTATTATTTTTGTATGTATTTATTTATTGCATTCGGTTTGATCCCAGTTCGATCTCGGTTGAACATTTTTGACCCTTCACTTTTTTCCGGATCGATGACCTAAAACATTGATCATAATATATTTTTGAACACTCATAACAAAATTCTAACAAATATATTTTTAAACTAATAAAATTTAATATATAGCATATTACTTATTTTGATAATAACATCATTTCAGAAGCAAATTTATGATGAAAAACTAAAAAGAATAAAATTAGCCCAACCCATAAATTAATTCCCCGGCTTAGAAGCAAGTTCATGGTGAAAAATTAAAAAGAATAAAATTTGTATAGCCCAATTAATTTCATTTTCAACCCAAGTCTAAAAATGAAATGATACATAATTAACCAAATATTTAAATCAAATTAACCAAATATTTTTAAAAAATTGCTTCTGGGCTATAGCCCACCCCTTCCTCCGCCCCTGAAATGATATATCTTATTTTATAAAACATAAGCTGAATGTGATGCAGCAAGAAAAGAAAAAACTCAGAGATCCAAATTAGTGATGCAAACAAGCATCTAACATATTTGAT
>CM032624.1:39238660-39332957 GCA_019097785.1 Fraxinus excelsior | reverse complement strand
TTGCGACGAAAAAATTGTAGCTAATACCGTTGCTAATTAGCTACAAATTTGTCCAGCGCTAAACACCGACGGAATACTTCGTCGCTAATTACCGACAGACAAAGAATTTCATTGGTAAAAATACCGGCGGGCATTTTACCAACGGATTTACTGACGAATAAAATCCGTTTGTGAAAGTCTTTAGAGACGAAAATTAAGGCTTCAGCGACGGAAATTTCCGTCTCTAAAGCCGCATTTTCTAGTAGTGTGCAGATCATTACCCTTTTGTTTGGATATTGAGAAATAATGGGCCCCGATTCCAAACACTTGAAGCATTTGATATTCGAGTCTTAGATGGTTGGGAGTCCGTTTTGGGTGTAATTTTGCTAACAACCTCATTTTCCTTTGATGGTTCAAAACGGCCCCATCACCAATGCAATAGATATGGAAATTTTAATCTTTTAAGGTTTCATTACTTGCTATATTAAATACTTTTGTATCCCATTATTGTATTACTAGGAACTTAGCTATCATGTTATCTTTATTACTAACAATAAAATTTCATCACAGCCTTTGCTTTAAGAACCCACAAACTCCACCCCGCCCAGTCCCGACCCAGGAAAAAAAAATAATTATCAAAGTTGTTGACTTTTTAAATGAACTTTCTAGTTTCCAAGATATACCATTTTCTGCACTTACAGCAGGAAATGCATAGAACAAAGGTTAAAAAAAAGGTGCAAAGTGAAAGGCAACTTGGGACCATGGCTCTAATGAAAAGTAAAGGGAAGCCCTAGAGGAATAATCCCAAGCATATGCCACATCTAGTTTCAGCATATCCAAAATGAAGGTGCGAACCAGAGAGTATAAAAAGTAAGCTCTTAGAAATGGAACCTCCATGGCTGCTTTGAGGAAAAGGAAAATGTGTGGGTAAAGGAGTAACAGGGTAGTTCTCTATTGGCAAGGTGGCCATGCAAAGGCATACTTCTTCTTTGCCAAAGGAGAATTGCCCTGCCATTCTTTCCCACAATATGTATGCAACAAATAACTCGAAGAAAGAGAATGTTCGTTTCATCAAATTAATCAGGCAGATTAAACTCGGATCGGACCAGCCGGCTCAACCTCGGTCATGACAACTCTGAAATGGTTTGCATTATAAAACCCAATGGGTTAATTAAATGTGTTTGGCAAAGCTTAAATTATAATTTAAGCGTGCAAATATATTTTTTATACACATATTTTGTAAAATCACAACTATTACTCACTTATTGTCCATACCGCACATACCGCACACTACAGGAAATTTATACATTCCCAACAAAATTTCCATTGACAAATTGAGATTTGTAGGTGGAGTTCATTTTTCCCCACAAAAATGATGTTTCATAGTGCTACAATTTCCTTCAGAATTTTCAGTAGTGGGAGGAATTGTGCTCACAAAAATGTGTATTTTTCCAACAAAATATTTGAGGCGCATGATATGTCTTCTGCCAATAAAAAAAATTTGACATGTTCGTAGGCTAATAATTAGCAGGAAAATTTTCAATTTCTATTTATATTTTTAGCAGGAAATATGGGTTGTGGCCCGACCCAACCAACTTCAATTGATTTTAACTTGAAAAAAAAAAAGGTTGAAACCTTATGATTTCTCCTGCTTCAGTACTCATCAATTCATGCCGTTCCGCTCCTTCAATTTGTGACTGCCGTTCGTCTCCTCTCCCGCTCAGTTCTCCAACTTGTCGACTATAATGCTCCTGGGATTGGCCGTTTCTTCCTCTTCTACTATTTCCTTTACCCCCGAATCTGTTTCTGTCAATTTAAAACTTGTAACGTTAATTTTTTTTTCTTCATTCATTTAGATTATTCACATAAAAATTGTTCAATTTCTCCAGCCAATATTTTCACATAATTTTGTCTCCCTATAGTTCACTGTCACCGGTAAATCTGATTTTTAGTTGGCTATGTCTCAACATTGTCAAGGGCACATTTTTTATAGCCCTTGTCAATGTTGAGACAACGCTAATCACTATAAAGTAGCAGACAATTTTCACATTGGCACATTGAGAAATTGTAATCTATCTTCAATTTATATTTTGTTCATGGAGATACATCAAGGTCGGTATTGAATCCTTGTGACTTTTTTATGGTTAATACTTGTTATCTGGGTAGTTATTACTAAGTTTCTTGGTAAGGATTCTAGTCTCCAGTTATTACTTGGTTTTTGTGCAGATGAATCTGATTTCTCATAAGAAACGTCCTGTTAGAATTTTCCTTTCAAGGTCTCTCCTTGTTTACACAGAGATGGGACTAGCAGATTTTGTGACCTCAAGGGAGAGACTTTATACCATTTCTTATTTGTGTCTAGTTTTAGTGAGTACACAGTTTTACATACTGCTAATGTAACAAAAGTTTGATCCTGTAATCCCACCAAACAAAGCGTGCCTCCTCAGTTGTGGAGCTTCAACAGGTATTGTGGTTCTCTTAATGGTTAAAACTCCCTCTCGATTAATCTTTTACTCATATTAAAGAGTTGAACATGAAAATTTAAATTCAACTGACATGGAAATTATTATTGAAATGATTCCACATTTTATGGAAATATTTGACCCTAACTTGATTCTTACGTAGAGTCTGAAGCACGTCTCTCAATACATAACATCTTTTCCAGGCGTAGGTGCTATCTGGAGGAGGGCCGTATGGAAGAGATTAGATGAAGTTGAATTTTAAATAGGGATGGTAATATTACCACATTCTGTGCCCGTAGAGTACATTCTCAAAGGAGGAATATGCTCATAATGTTGGCGTCGACACATGATTTAATACTGAGCAATTTCAACATTTTACAAAATAATTTTTTGCTCAAGCATAAAATGAAAGTGCGTCTTCCTATGACTTGACACTAGGAACGGATCCAGGACTAGATTATAGACTGGGCTAATACGTAAAATAAAATTTAATTTCACATGAATTTTTTTTTTTTTTTACATAAATAATTTTTTTCCTACCAAAAAAAATTCAGCAACCCGAGAATGTGATTCTAAAGTAAATTTAGTGTAGTTAGGAATAAAAGTGGTGTGCTTTCTTTTCGTTAAAGGAAGAATTGCACTTATGTTTCACTCTAATAAATCTAGACAATCACCTAACCCAGTGCTCAACCCCTCACCTACCCAACCCTACCCATTATTAGGCGGGGGAGCCACCACCATCGTTACTGCTATGTACTTTGAAAATAAATTATTTATCTTTATTTATTTCTTTCAAATTCATTAAAAGTTCTTGTTTGGAGGTAATGAAGTTAATTGGAATGTGGATGGGAAAATGTGATCGGTGAAGGTGGAGGAAATGAGATAGCGGTGGTTGTTCTGAGGCTCACTAGTCAAGACAAATGAGGCTAGTTCCATGTAATGGTTATATATATGTTATGGTTGAGGTTGGATGGATCGGTGAAGATGAATATATTTGGTCAACCTCAACCCCACAGCAACATGAATGGGTAGGGGTTAGACACTGGGGTTGGGTGGTTGTGTAGATTGGAATTCATAGATTTTTGAATGAAAATCGTCATAGTACTTTTCGGCGTACATTTATTAAGGCTTTGGATATTCACTGCACATTTTTTAGAGGTTTGAAACTTCCAATGCAAATTACCCTTCTAATGAATAAAATTTTAAACGACCATTCTACCCTTTCCAAAATTGGTCCTTTAATTTTCAGGTCCTTTAGTTGCACTAGTTTGAAAGGTTTGGGACCAACATTGCAAACAATTAGAAGTTTGAGGTAAAATTTGCACATTTTAAAAAAAAAAATTAGGACTGATGCTACAATTACTCATTTAGTTATAAATCGTTGTATTTGTTAGGTTTCATTAAGATATTTCTATATTATTTGAAGTAGTACAATTTTTCATCAACTCATTAACTAACCTATGTTTAATTAATGAGAGATTTAGTTCTCACGTTTTCAACAAATACATATCTCGAACAAAGTACCACATTGTCTTAGCCCCAATCTATAATCTATGTATCATCTTCTTCAAACCAAGAAGAATCACGTGATATATTAAAACCCAACTCTTTCACTGCATCAACCGTTAGTGACCGTATTACGAGGTCACAACCGCCGTCGAAATTAAAATAATAACTTTTTTTCAGTTATCATCAATAACTAAGGTATACACCTTCATGTAACTACAATTGGGGGATTCATCTTGTGCATCCAATGTTTAGAACCTAGTTTTAATACCATTTCCTGGTTTAGAATTAGGGTTTCATCTCATAATGTTAACATATTAGGTGGAGTAGTCAATATTTTCTTATTAACTCATTATCTACTCCATGTTTAGACAACGGGAGATTTAATTTACATGGGGATTATATGA
This sequence comes from Fraxinus excelsior, assembly GCA_019097785.1. Taxonomy (NCBI): domain Eukaryota; kingdom Viridiplantae; phylum Streptophyta; class Magnoliopsida; order Lamiales; family Oleaceae; genus Fraxinus; species Fraxinus excelsior. Next base: position 39,328,603 of record CM032624.1, on the reverse strand, counting down.
AATTAGAAAGCCAATCCAACTTATATATATATAAGATTTGAAATTCCATATTAAAATATTAACCTTGTTAAGAGGAGTATTACAAACCCCTGTATGTTAGTCTATAGTTTTATCTTTATCCAATTAGAAATTTATCCATTAACATGTTCTCACAAGATGGTGATTCGATTGAGCAAACCATTCTAAAAATTCTCGTGCTCATATTTTTAGTTTTAACCTGATTGAATTTGTAACACCCCGCATTTTCTTACTATTTTCATAAGGGCTTAATTTTAATGATGGTCATTTACCAAATAAAATAGTTCATGTCTAACCTTGTTGTCACACCAAAGTCCAAAAGTTGAAGTAATAAATTGTCCCACTTATTTGGTTACGTGCTTTTTTTTTTTTAAATTTATCGTAAGTTATTTGGGTCGAATATTTAAGTATTTTAGAAGTTGAGAAAAATATATTAATATTATACTCATTTTGTAGTTCGTGTTAAATAATATAAATTGGGTTCAAGAAAAAGTAAATTTGAGCTAGTTATGCAAGAATTATTCTAATAGAAATAAAGAAAGGAAAAAAGTATTATCCTCAAATATTTTATTAACATATAACAAAAAAATAAAAAAAATGGTAGCTTTCATGGTATATATGGGAATATAAAATGGTAATTAAATTTATTTAAACCTAAACGTAAAACTCGCTTTAATTGATTTAAGATTTCATTAAATTTAGCTGAAAATATACAGATCACAGGAGATGCCCTATAAAACATTGGGATAAAAATAAAATTGAAGCTAAATTAGAAATCATAAAAGAAAATATAAAAATAAGAACGCTAAAAATTAAACACACAAATCAAGATAGAGAAGACTTTAGTATAAAGATTAAAGAGTTATTAAGTAATAAGACCATCCAGTAGCCAACATATATCTACAGCTTTTATGGTTAGAAATCGTAATGAAATTAAAAGAGGTAAAGCAAGAATGGTGATAAACTACAAAAGATTAAATGATAATACGAATGTAGAAAATGGATATAAGATAGCAGATAAAGACGTGTTAATAAATAAAATACAAAATAGTAAAATATTTTCGAAATTTGACTGCAAATATGGATTTTGGCAAATAAAAACGGCAAAAGATTCTATTCCTGGACAGCTTTTACTACACCACTAGGACATTTTAAATGATTGGTTATGCCTTTTGGAGTTAAGAATGCAACTTCTATTTTTCAAAGAAAGATGGATATTATTTTTAATTCTTTTCCATTTATTTGCGTGTATATAGATGATATTTTGGTACATAGTAAAAGTCAAAAAGAACCTATGCAACATCTAGAAATAGTTTTAAATAAATTTATAGAAAACAGTTCAATTATAAGTAGAAAGAAAATGGAAATAAATAAACAAAAAATTGAATGTTTAGGAATAGTTTTAGGAGAAGGAAAAATTCAATTGCAACCACATATAGTATAAACAATTATACAGTTCCTAACAAAACAGAAGAAACTAAAAAATTACAAGCATTTTATTAAAGACTTAGGCAAGAAAGTAGGACCATTATACAGTAAGTTATCTAATAAATGGCAAAAATATTTTAATGAGTCAGATATAGAACTAGTTAGGAAAATAAAAGAAGAAGTTAAAAACTTACCACCATTAGAACACAAACGGAAAAAATAATATTTTAGTTGATAACTTAAGTAGTCAAGTTATTAATTTCTAACCCATTATTTTCATGGTGCAGATTCATCAAAGGATGATGAACTTTGGAAATGTCACTCTAAGAGCGACTCCACAAGGATCTAATCTCTGATTCAGAGCAAATATTTAGAAAGACCACCGGAAAGGAAGCGTTGTCTACTAGATAATCTCTGGATGGCATGTGACTCTAAACAAAAATTAGACACCATTAATGCCTTGGCTAATAAATTTAAACAAATTCATAATAAAGTAGAAAGCAGAAATTTTAGCTTCTTTGCATTAGTTAAAGGTAGAGAGATCGGTATATAATTATTGGCCACAAGTATTACAACAAGTAGAAAGATTTTGAGACCCATTTTTCAAAGGATTTTACACATTAGAAAAAGCTTTAAATTTCTGCATAGAAATGATAGGATTTAAGTTTTATATGTCTGAAAGAGTTAGACACACTATGCAACCATCTTCTGCTTCTCAAGCATCATCTTCATCATCAATACAACTTTGTGATAGTTGTGAAACTATGACCAATGTTGTTAGAAATTTAAATCTTAGAAAGTAATCATTAGAAGAAAGACTACAGATTCTTGAAGACGACATATCTTCATCCCAACAGACTACTAATAAATATCAACATGAGATTCTTTAGTTGCATAATAGTTTAGAAAGATTAAGTTCAAAAGATGTTATTGAAAAACCTATTTTTAAAGATATTGCATCTTCAAGTAGAAATTATTCAAATAAAATAAAAAAACTTATTGAATTAACAAATTAACAAAAACTTATTAAAATTTGGTATGATAGACACCATATACATCTTCAATAGATCTTTCAAATTTTTTTCACCTAAACATAAACATATTCTTAGTCAGTTAAGAAATCACCCTTTGATGATTCAATTTATTTCCAGACCACCTCTTGTAAATAATGGTATCATAATTCCAGCTTATAATCATATTGTACTACATGAAGGAGCCAAAAGATTTCGACCCTCCTCGAGGACCAATACAAAAATAAAAATTAGACATATTGATTATGAAAGACGAATCTCAAAGACTGTAGCAATATGGAAGCACAAAACAATAATTTCAGACTTGTAGTTCAATGGAATAATGGAGTTATTTTCTACCAAAAGCATCTTGCTTTAAAAGTTAAAATAAAAAAATTTCAGCATCAAATATTGAACAAAAGGGGCTATATCTGATGGCCTTCCAAGAAGCAGACAATGAATCACCAAGACAATCAGACGCAGAAAAAGAAGAGGAATACATATCAAATTGGCAAAATAATGAAATGGACGCAGATCTCGAAGAAGCCTACATAGAGATAATGGAAAGATAGGCAATTAAAGAAGAAAAGACGTAAAGAAAAGGCAAAAGACAGATGAATAATACTTAAAAGGACAATTATCATGACAAAAAAGTCAAAAAGTTGGGGACAAGAAGATAGAAATTTCTTACAGCTGTAAAGAGATATTTAATTCTTTAAATATTGTCATTCACTTGTAAAGTTACACAGTATTCTTTCAATTATAAATCACACATTTGTAAAGTTGAATAGTGTAGAAAATAATAGACGTGATGTACAAGCGTCTATAAATACGGACACCACTCATAAAGAAGAACACACCGAGAAACAATAGTAGCATAGCACAATATAGCACTTGCACTCAAAAATTCAAAGACGTCCTTGTAAACTCTTGTAGATTCGAAGATTTCAAAATTAAAAAGTAAGTTCTTTGTATACTTTCTCTTGTCTATAATGTTCAGTTACTTTATTTAATTTTTGGGCAAGGCCTAAAAGAGGAAACACCAAGTAATTGATTAATTTATTGAAAAGCCTTATTTTATTTCCAAAAATAATCCGAATGCTTCTCAGTCTCTTTATTCTGAATTTTGGATTCCATGACCAAAAAAACAAAAAGTAATCCTCTGAGTTAAGTTGGTTATTTTACTTATAAGTAAGTTTGTTCAAAGCCTTTTTAAACATGATGAAGACCCTTTTTTAGTTACAGTCTTAAACTTTTTTACAAGGTCAAGAGAAAAGCTGAGAGAGAGAGTATTTGAATAAATTAATTTGCTGAACGGTAAAGTACTCTCAAGCCCTTACAAACATATTGTTTTTAATTCTCTATATTTTATGCTTGTAGACAATATGACTTTTCTTTATTGTTCTTTAGAAAGTTTTAAAGAATCTATTAATATTCATCTAGAAAATCGAGCAATCGGTATATTAGTTGTAATAGAAAGCCACATATTATCAACATTAGATAGAAATAGAGGTGACTCCTCTTTGTAGATCAAGAAGCAAATCACTATTATATATAATGGATTTGGGGTGTTACAACTTGAATCAGAGTTCAGATCCTCTAGATTTTTTTTATTTATGTGCAGATATCGTTGTGTAAATATGATTTAAAATATTCTTTGAACAATAAATTATTTTGAAAACTTAGTGGTCTACATGAATAAAAAAAATTATTTATTTTATTTTATTATGTGATTATGTTTATGAGTCAGCATGTGGTTTTTTATGGCAACCCGTTTCTGACTTTACGTTAAATAGGCTGTTGAAATATGTAAGTTCTCATAATTTTAATTATCAATATGTTTAAAGGGAACTTAATTGCATGGTTAATAAAAGTAAGTGTATCTGTCTAAGTGTAAATTTTTACAATTGTGATATTAGTATTAATCAATTTATATCATTATTACACGTGTAACTCCTTGTTGTACCGTATGGGAGATTCCATTATGTTGAATTTAAATTATATTTTGGATTCGGCCACATCTATTTGACTTTAAATTCTAAGGCTAGGCCAAATTTCTTTTAAGGTTAAAGGTGTGTGTGTGTGTGAGAGAGAGAGAGACGAAGTGATTTTCTTCTACAACAAAGTTTATATTGTACACATTTCACACCACTAAGACTTTTTAAATTGAACGCAGTATCATATTTATATTTTTCACAAACTATATTTTCAGATATCTAGGTTACAACTGAGGTAAGAATAGTTTGTGCAAATGGTCAATTCTTATTTCTTGATGTTTATATAAATTTTGACATGAAAAACTATAAGACCTTCGAGTCGATTTCTATGTTATATCTTTCGGATAGATCGTTAGGCCAATATATTAAATCATAGGAGATAGACAGTTAGGTTGAATATTTAAATCCTACGGGATATGAGAATTCTTAAGAAATTTTTTGAGCTATTGGATATCGTGACCATTCTTTTTTAAATCTAAAAATGTCGGTATGTTATGTCATTTTATATTTATATCATGTTAATAAGAACGGATCGTGTGGATGTATGAAAGATTGACCGAGTGATGCTCATAGGGTCGCCAAGTAAAAAAAAAATAGAAATGATTATTGCAAATTTTTATTTTAAGAATAAATTTTATGTAAATTTTCATGCACATTATTTTAGTAGTTTTGGCATTCGAGACTTGATTTCCCATGTTGAATTGAATTTGACAAATTTAAAATATTTGTATTTAAGATTTAATTATATATGTAATTTCTCTTTTAAATTGTTGAATTTAAAATTTAAAATCACAATATATATATATATATATATATATATATATATATATATATATATATATATATATATCTGTGTGTGTGTGGAGCGTTACAGAATTGTTCATTGAAATTTAATGGGCTTTGATACCATATTAAGACTTGGAAAAAATTCATAACTAAGGCTTTATCTATCCCAAAATCAAAAATCAAGTCCCAAATTCTAGAATTGCAAAAATCGGGTTTTCCTTTAATTTTATTTTACAATTATGTTAAATTAAATATTTAATTGTAATATAATATAATTAACTCACCCCACCCCACCCCCATTACTCCGCCGGCCGGTGACTGTTCCGGTGACTTTCCAACGGTGGCGATTACTCCGGCGACCACTCCGGGGCCACTTAATTCTGGCGACCAGTCTGATTCCGTCGAGTATAGGTCATAGATTTTTAAAATTTGTTAGTCACATATTTCTGCCTGTTATTGATAAAAAAAAAAAAAAAAGTATAGGTCACAAATTTTTTATTTTGTCACAAGTTAAAAAAAAATTAGATAACAGAGGTCACATATTTCCAAATTTGTTGGTCACGGACCATATGTTTGTTAAAACAGATCATATTTACGAGTCACAATTGACTTTAATGGTCACTAATAAACAAAAGTATAGGTCACATATTTTGAACTTGGTCACAGGTTATAAAAATATTTAGATAACAGATGTCACATATTTTCAAATTTGTTGGTAACAGATCATATATTTGTTGGTTACAGATCATATTTATGAGTCATAATTGACTTTAATGGTCACTAATAAACAAAACTATAGATCACATATTTTGAATTGGTCACAAGTTAAAAAAATTATAGATAACAGAAGTCACGTATTTCCAAATTAGTTGGTCATAGATTATCGAATTTTAAGCTCACGGTTTAAAATTTAGTCACAGAGAACCATATAGTTGGTCACAGACACCCAAACACCCGTCCCCTAATCCCAGCACCCCACCAATACTTGGTCACAGGTCAAAGATCGACCAAATAGTTGGTCACAGACACTTTGTCACATACCTGCTGCCACCGCCACAATCACAACTACCCTGCACAACACCACCAATATCGTCGGCCCCATCAAAACACCATCACACAGACGGCCACCACAGATCCATACAAGTTTATCGCCACCTACACCACCAAAATCACCAGATCCGCGAGATCTTCCACCTGCACCACCAAATAGTGGTCACAAACTACCGTCACCAACACTACTGTCACCGCATCTACCCACATTCGTCGCTACCAGATCCAGTCAACTGCCAACAAAAACCACAACCACCACCATCACTATCGAATCTCCAGCCATCACAAGCAACCACCATCGACCACCACCACTATTGCACTACCACTACCATCATTAACAAACCACATCATACCACAACCACGACCCAACAAAAAGCCCCAAAATATTTGAGATCCCTGAAAACCTGGCTTCAATTAGCCTTTATTTTGAACACTAGCCATATAGGTTTCCAGTAAAAATAGAATAATCAAGCTCATAAATGTGATACACAAGAAAACCCACTTCCCCATCAACAAGTATAATACCAGAGCTAAAAATATGACAAATTTGAATTGAGAAAACCAAGAAAAATTTGCCGTAGATTCAACCAAGAAACCCTTTCTAAAATTCCAAGACTACGAACCTCAGAAATTGACAGAAAGCTAGAAAGTGCCTAGTAAAAGATTACCCCATAATCCAAACTCGGAATTGCAGAAAGAAGAACTAACAAGTTTCTATCAAGTTTTGCAGAAGGAAGCTTGCAAAGAAAATTCAAATGTCAAAGCAATTAATGTAGTGAACTGCAACGCAATGCTGCTGTGCACGGAAGGAGATTGGGGAGAAGGGAGGAGAAGATGGAGAAGGGACCGAAGAGACATAGGGGGAGGGAGGAGACGAGAATGAAGGGGAAGAGACGGTAGTGATAATTTAGGGTTTGAGATTGAAATTTGGTGGGGGTAGGTATTAGGGTGGGTATATATTTTAATTTAATTTTATAATATCATTATTAATTAAAATGATAAAAACCTGAAGTTTGAATAAATAAAGTGTAAATCTGATTTTTAAAAATACTAAATACTTGGTTTTATGCAATTTCCACTTAAGATTTCGGGTTTCACCTTAAAAGATCAACTTTATTAAAATGAGTGATCCAAACCCTTATATATTGATATATATTATTATCTTTTTTCGACGTGAGATTTCTCTCTTAACAAATATATGTTTCCTTCTTAATTGGGAAAAATTCATGAGGTATACATAAATGAGAGAGGATTTCTAATCTACAAGATAGTTTGTGATTTTCCATCAATGCATGAATTAAGTTCTTGATTAGATTAGGCTGGAAATATGATTTAATAGGTTCCGTATAATTGTTTATATAGCATGAGATTTTTTACACCCTAAGCCCTCGTTTGACACCCATTAATTTCTCTTTCTCTTTCTCATTCTTCATTTCAACCATACATTTTCCAAATAAAATAATATTACATACAAATTAAAAACTTTTCATCACTTTTCCACCACACATTCTCACATCAATCACTATTCTAAAATTTCTATTTCTCCCAAAATGGGTTTCAAACAGGAGCTAAATGTGCAGAGGCCTTTGGGAATACACAATGTAGAAACTCTGCATGTTAATCATTTTCTTTTGTGAAGGTACCTGACTAGCCAATCTTTGCTTCGACGGTATTGTCATTCCTTGCGGTCTTTGCATAACATCATCTATTAACATAAACTTCACCCGTATATGGAGCCCCTAGCAGTTGAATATCCTAGGCGAAGTACTTACATGTTTGTCTATTGAAGGCTTCCATGACATTTGGATTCGAGTTTTGGTATTTATATTGGGAAGGAAGCATTTGATAAGGAAACTACCTCATTAGTTCTTGAAAATTAACACTGGGATCCTTGAGGATTATGGAAAATCAATATCCACATGGAAATCCAGTTGCACAAGGAACAATCTCACTAAAGGAAATTTAATATAACTTATTTAAGAATCTATGAACAATCATCACTAGCCGATCGGAATTAGGGTAGCACCATACTATCCTAATTTCATAAGAACTCTTTCTCTATAAATACTAAATAGTCGTGCACAGATAATGAGAAATGTATGCATTCTCTAAACTTTAGCTAAATATCTACTTGTGTGTCTCTTCCACACCCATTACCCCTTGTAACTTATATTGGTAGTTGACTTCACCACGAGAGTATAACTGTAGCCTTCTTGCTGTCTTGACTTGGTATTCCCAGAACAATCATACTATATGTATATTATCTTTTACATCATTATATACATTGTACCACGTGACAACATACAATTACACCGTTTAATAACAAAAATTTCCCGCCTACGATTTTTTGAAAACAAAGGGGACGTCAAAAATCATTTAAGGGATGGAGTTTAAATTTAACATTATTGTTCCCAGAATGACGGGATTTTACAAACCATCTCTTCACATCATCAGATTCAACGGTAGCCCCGCCTAATAGCATCCCGCAATTGGCCTCCCATCATGTGCTGCCTCCGAAGATGAAAATGAAGAGGAAGGTGTAAAGCTAAATTCGAAACGGAAGCATAAAAATCGAGAATTACAGAGAAGAAATTTCACAATAAAGAAACAAATCCTTTAATTCATATAGAACTCAGAAACAAATTCATTGTACCCTTTTTCAGCACATAATCTGATTGTATTAAAAGAAGATATTGTTGTGATCTAATTCTTTTAATATCAATTCCTAAAATTCTTTAGCATGTCCTAAATCTTTCATTTCAAATTCAGCACTTAAAGCATTTTTAATGTCAATTATATCATTCATTTTATGTTCAATCAACATACAAAAGTAGGTAAATAATCACATCATTACTATCATTTCTTTTAAAATAAAGACAATGATTAAAGGCACTTCTCACAAAACTAATAGAAGACACATAATTGTCAAATCTAATATAACATTGCTTAGATGATTGTTTCAAACCACACAAAGATCTATTTAACAAACAAACATGATTAGGCTTTTTAGAATCAACAAAACCTTGAGGTTGTACCATATAAATCGTTTCATCCAAGTCACCTTGCAAGAAGGAAGTTTTAACATTCATTTGTTCAAGCTCTAAATCATATTGAGCAACCAAAGTAATCATGACTCTTATAGTAGTGTATTTAACAACTAGAGAGAAAATTTCATTGTAATCAATACCAAGTTTTTGTGTAAACCCCTTTGTAACAAGTCTAGCTTTAAATCTAAGAGGCTCTTTAGAAGAACTACCCTCATTAATACTATAAACCCACTTACAGTCTACTAAAGACTTATCTCTAGGTTTAGAAACTAGTTTTCAAGTATTATTCTTCACAAAGGACTTCATCTCTTTTTCTATAGCACCTAGCCACTCATTAGATTGTTGACAACCTAAAGCTTCCTCATAAGATTTATGCTCCTTAAAAGCTAAACATTGATATGACAAAATAGAAAAGGATTAATAATCACCCATCCTAATAGGTTCCCAAATCTCCCTCCTAGTTCTATCACGAGCAAGTTGATAATCACTTAGAAGATCAATTACATCACCTACTAAGTCATGTTCACCACCTTCAATAGGTTCATGAGAACCAATAACCCCTTCATTCTCCTCACCAACCTCATATTCAACTTGTTCCTCCTCAACAAACCTAGGAGAATGGCCTAATCTAACTTGCATCATAGTCTTCTCATTCTCATTCCTCTCAAGAACATCACTAGAGACTATCTTACTCAAACAAGGCATATCAGCTTCATTAAATGTCACATTCCTACTAGTTATCGTCTTAAAATCTTTCTCATCTCTAACCCAAAGTCTGTAGCCTTGCACTCCCTCAGGATACCCCATAAAAACAAATTTTTGATATCTAGGCTCCAACTTCCATATACTTTGGTGAGAATATGCAGCGTACCTAAAAGTCCTCAAAGTAGTATAATCAGATAATTTTCCTGACCATACCTCTTCAGGTGTCTTACTATCTAAGATACTAGAATGAGTCATATTCACTATATATACAGTTGTCATAACAGCCTCACCCCAAGGGACTTTAAGAACCCCCGAACTAATCAGCATGCATCTAACCTTATCCAATATAGTCTTATTCATTCTTTAGCAACTCCATTTTGCTGAGAAGTATAAGGAACAATTTTGTGCCCGAAGATCCCATAATCTCTACAAATAGATCAAATTCAAAATTACAAAATTCCAGACTATTGTCTGTTCTTAAAACTTTGATCTTTTTATCTATTTGATTTTCAATTAAAGTTTTCCGATTTTTGTTTTAAAAGGTAAATCCAAACTTTTCTTGAAAAATCATCAATTAGTGATAAAAAAAATATTTGTTACCACCTTGAGTAGTAGTAGATAATGGGCCCCACATGTCAAAATGAATATACTCAAGGGTAGAGGCAGTCTTATGCTGACCAGTATTAAAATGAAGCCTATATTGTTTTCCTAAGATACAATACTCACAGAATGGAACCTTAGAAATCACATCCTTACCAAATGCCCCTCTCTTATTCAAAATGTGCAAGCCCTTGTCACTCACATGTGCTAGCCTATTATGCCACTTCAGCATAGCACTTATCTCAGCACTACAGGATTCAGCAATGTGACTCTGAAATACATTGACTCTAGTGACGTATCTACCATTCATCTCGGTACCTTTGAAAATAACTAAAGAACTCTTAATTATTTTCGAAAAATCATCACTAATCTGGCCATGTAGGTCTATGTTATCTAGATTACCCATAGAAATCAAGTTCATATTCAAATCAGGAATATACCGTACTCTTTCTAAAGTAAAGGTATATCCATTGTCAAACTTCAAAGTCGCACTACAAATTCCTTTAATGCTACAGGCTACATTGTTACCGATAACCACCTCTCCACCATCAAGATCCTTAAAGTTCTCTAACCAAGGTCTTCTAGAGGTCATATGGAATGTACACCCTGAATCCAGAACTCATTCACTATACTGACCACTATCATCTACATAATTGAGTATTCAAATCAGAAGTGGGTTCTGTCACCACATACACATCAACAATCCTCTCACTAAGGGGTTCAACTACATTCAGATCATCCACTTTCATCTCGCTCTGTTCATTCTTCTTCTCATAACAGTCCTTTATAACATGTCATGTCTTTCCACATCCATAACACTTCATATTTCCAGTTCTAGACTTAGATCTAGATCTCCCATTCCCTTTCTTCTTAAAATTGTTATGATTACTCCTCTGATGACTCTGACCATTGACTTGCCTAGTCATAAGTCTACCCCTCACCGACAAACTCTCAAAATCATTACCAGATATATCAACCTTAAGCTATAATTCTTTACTTCTTAAAGAATTAACAACTATCTAGGGAGTTAAGGTGTCTCTACCATACTTAATAGCAGACTTAACATCCTTATACACTTCAGGTGTAGCATTCAAGAGGACAACAATTTTACATTCTTCAGAAACTTTATCCCCAACATTAGTGATATCTTGAACTAGTTTATTAAAAGTATCAAGATTATCGTTTAAGTCCTTAGACATATCAATTTTAAAGTTAAAGAACCTCTCTAAAAGGAAGAGTTTATTAGGAAAACTCTTAGACATGTATTGCTCTTCTAACTTTTCCCACAAAGCTTGAGCATTGTCTTGTTTACCAATTGTTCTTAATACTTGATCAGACAAATAAAGAATTATGAAAGTATATGCAAGTTCATCATATTCATGTTTTCTGTTGAACTAAGACCCCTTTCATTTTTTGCTGCCAAATGAGGAAATCCCATTTTCCATTAAAAACTCCAATTTCAAATGTTGTCATTATCATTTGAAGTTTTTAATCAATACAAGATTTCTGAGGTCATAGTTCCGAAAAAAACGAAACAGTAAACAAATATTTCAAGCACCTAATATCACCAAGACACAGTGTAAATCAAATCAGGGATGAAAAATATCAAGCTGAAGCAGACTAACAACTTAGTGAATGCACACTAACAGTGATGATAAGCATTTTAAATATTACAATGAATCAATACAAGATCAGTAGTATGTTTAAACAGCCAACAACCACAACAATTCACAAAGAATTAAGCAAACTAAATATTAAATAGATTAATAACTAAAATTCTAACAATTTCAGGTGTTAGAATTCACCAAGATTTCGTGAGGTTCATGACCCCAAGTCAAGGTTCAATTCTAACACCAATGATCAATTATAATAGGGAAAACTCAACAATAATCAAGATCTAATGACAAGGAAATAAGCAAAGGGATAAAAATTATATCACCAAACACGATTCATCAAAAACCAGTTGTGGGTAGTTTCAAATATGAGCCCTCACCCAGCTCGAAGCCCAAGCTCCAAGCACAATTCACTAAGAATCAAGTTCCTCACAAGAAACCCAAACAAAAAGAGGAATTAGTAGCCAAATCAAAAAAGGGGAAAACATTAAGGTTTTTGTAATTTGAATCGATTCTTGAATGTCAGTTGAAAATTATTTTTTCAGTGACAAACAATAGATCGAAGCCTTCTCCTAGCCTCACAAACTCTCTGATACCACTTGTAAAGCTAAATTCGAAACGTAAACATAAAAATCAAGAATTACAAATAAGAAATTTCACAACAAAGAAACAAATCATTTAATTCATATAGGGCTCAGAAACAAGTTCATTGTACCCTTTTGTACACAAGAACGGCCTCAAAACACACCAAACCCCTAATCAATCCACCACAAGGCTACTCAATGGCATGAAGAAAAACACACGGCCAAACCAACATAAAACTCTCTCCCAAAGAACCACGAAGGCACCAATCACAAAGATTGAAGATTAAAATCAGGGGTTTTAATCATACACTAAGTATCACACAAAAAAGAGGAAAGAATCACGAAGAGCAGAATAACTCAGAAAAACACGAATGAAAAGTTAGGGCTCTAGGGGCGGTTCATCTGGTATATATAGCACCAAGCAACATCCGTTAGATCAACCATGGAGATCGACAGTCCAGAGCAGCTCAAAATGGGAAAAGATTGGGTCGGGTTTTGGGCCAATTCTTAATGCGTTATCGGGCAATGGTTGAAACACTTAATTTCCAGCAATATGGGCAAAGCCCACATTTTCATCATAGCCCAAATAGTTTGAATGTAAATGACTAAAATGGCATCACATCCAACAAAAGGCACTTCAATTGTCACCCTTGAATATTCGTGAACTTCTTCTGATTGGTTTTGAGAGTCAATTTTTTTTAGAAGACATTGTCTTTGAGGTTGACCAAAGTGTCAAGAGTTTCTTTTAGCGGAATAGGTTGATGGAAGCAGTGCAGTTTGGAAACCACATAAAGGGATATAAAATAAAAGAAAAGAAACAAAAAGTCTACACAAAATTTACCAAAACCAAAAGAGAACTCGAACTTGGCTGCTACCCTGGTCGGAAAACTTGAAAGAAAGATCGCCGGAAAAACATAAGCTTGAGGATAAAAAATTTTCCGAAGTAAAAGGAAGAGGCAAGGGTTTGCCTAATATAGGCGAGGGCCCTCTCCCCTGATCCATAAGATATAAGAACAGATCTCAGCAGCTGTTGAAGGGGGAAGCAATCCCAGCTCTTGAACGTCCTTTACAAACTGCACATTTTGATATAAATACAGAGAAAACACCAATCCAAACAATGTTTGAATATTGCAAGGAAATAAAACCATTCCTCATTTTCGTACAAATTTAATAAGTAATAATTAAATAGAGAACATGGGTAATATTAAAATACTCAATGAACACATTTGATTTTTAATATTTTTTCTGAAAGAAATGATTTTTAATATTATAAACTTATTAGTTACTACTATTTATTTGTTATAAAAATATACTTTTGAGTTCCATGATATGTAATTACTCAAATTTTGTCTCGCATTGCTAAATTAAACAAGGCTTGCTTATAAGTTTATAACTATCACATTGATTTTAAAAGAAATATATATGTTGTAGTGACTGTGATATGAAACTTTGCATATCACGGCTCACAAACTTAAAAAATTAATAATACCTGATTTTACAAAATTGTAGATATATATGGCCACAATTATTTGTATATATGGGTGAATAGCCGGGCAAATCTCCCTTGGCAGTGAGCTAAATAAAACAGCCATATAACAGTCAAGTAGCCTTCTGCCAATGGAGTAATTGCCCAGTAATGCATCCATATACTTTGAAGAGACTTGATCAACAGTGCTCAGCACTCGGTATCTATTTATAGCTCATGAAAATATGTGGTGTTTTGCGTGCAACAAGGATATTTACAGCATATTTTTTTATTCCTCAACCTGTGGAATGATCCAATATTCCAGTAATTAACTGGTTATTATGATTTACAATAAATATTTCAAGCAAGAAACCTGACTGGATCACTTAGGCCATAGCCTTGGTCAAGTTGTACTGGTACAATTGTTACTTTATTACGGAAGAATCGTGTTCACACAGTGGAAATAAAACATTGGCATTTTCACTATTGAGGAATAAATTATTTGCACATGTGAATATCGAATAGATCAAGAGTTGGTCAATGTTAACATATGATTTAAAAAAAATTATGAAATGGATCATGCAATAGATATGGAAAATTTAATGGTTTATGGTATCATTACTTACATACTTTGGTATGTCATTATTGTATTATGAGGAACTTAGCTATCATGTTATCTTTATTAATAATAATAAAATTTCATCACAGCCTTTGCTTTAAGAACCCCCAATCTTCCCCCCTCCCCGCCCAGTCCCGACCCGGGAACAAAAAAAATAATTATCAAAGTCTAGTTTCGAAGACATATCATTTATTGCACTTACAGCAGGAAATGCATAGAACAAACGTTAAAAAAAAAGGTGCAAAGTGAAAGGCAACTTGGGACCATGGCCATAATGAAAAGTAAATGGAAACCCTAGAGGAATAATCCCAAGCATATGCCACATCTAGTTTCAGCATATCCAAAATGAAGGTGCGAACCAGATAGTATAAAAAGTAAGCTCTTAGAAATGGAACCTCCATGGCTGCTTTGAGGAAAAGGAAAATGTGTGGGTAAAGGAGTAACAGGGTTGTTCTCTATTGGCAAGGTGGCCATGCAAAGGCATACTTCTTCTTTGCCAAGGGAGAATTGCCCTGCCATTCTTTCCCACAATATGTAAGCTCTGAAATGGTTTGCATTATAAAACCCAACGGGTTAATTATGTGTTTGGCAAAGCTTAAATTATAATTTGAGCTAGTCCAAATATTTTGTAAAATCTATTATTCACTTACTGTCCATGCCATACAATCCACAACTTATAATCACTCTCAAACATGTTATCACCTTTATTGCACTATTTGGTTTATTTTTGGCTGGAGCATCATTGGGATGGAATGAAGCACCAATATTGGGAAGGAATATTGCAAGTTTTTCCGTAACTGAAACACACGGCTAGAGTATTTCTTGGTCCCTTAATTGCATTAGTATAATTATAGTTGTTGGATAGCTTGTTTTGTTTTGTCCATACCGCACATACTGCACACTAAAGTAAATTTATACATTCCCTACAAATTCCATGGACAAATTGAGATTTGTAGGTGGAGTTCATTTTTCCTCACAAAAAATGATGTTTCATAGGGCTACCATTTCCTTTAAAATTTTCAGTTGTGGGAGGACTTGTGCTCACAAAAATGTGTACTTTTTTCCGACAAAAAATTTGACGCGCAAGATATATCTTTTATTAATAAAAAATTCGACATGTTCGTAGGCTAACAATTAGCGGGAAATTTTTAAATTTTTATTTATATGTTTAGCAGGAAATATGGGTTATAGCCCGACTCAACCAACTTCAATTGAAAAAGGTTGAAACCTTAGGATTTCTCGTGCTTCAGGACCAACGTTGCAAACAATTAGAAGTTTGAGGTAAATTTTGCACATTTTTAACAAAAATTAGGACTGATGCTACAATTACTCATTTAGTTATAAATTGTTGTATTTGTTAGGTTTCATTAAGATATTTCTATATTATTTGAAGTAGTACAACTTTTCATAAACTCATTAACTAACCTATGTTTAATTAATGAGAGATTTAGTTCACATGTTTTCAACAAATACATATCTCGAACAAAGTACCACATTGTCTTAGCCCCAAGCTATAATCTATGTATCATCTTCTTCAAACCAAGAAGAATCACATGATATATTAAACCCCGACTCTTTCACTGTATCAACCGTTAGTGACCGTATTACGAGCTCACAACCGCCTTTGAAATTAAAATAATAACTTTTTTTCAGTTATCATCAATAACTAAGGTATACACCTTCGTGTAACTACAATTGGGGGATTAATCTTGTGCATCCAATGTTTAGAACCTAGTTTTAATACCATTTCCTGGTTTAGAATTAGGGTTTCATCTCATAATGTTAACATATTAGGTGGAGTAGTCAATATTTTCTTATTAACTCATTATCTACTCCATGTTTAGACAACGGGAGATTTAATTTACATGGGGATTATATGAAATTAGAAAGCCAATCCAACTTATATATATATATAAGATTTGAAATTCCATATTAAAATATTAACCTTGTTAAGAGGAGTATTACAAACCCTTGTATGTTAGTCTATAGTTTTATCTTTATCCAATTAGAAATTTATTCATTAACATGTTCTCACAAGATGGTGATTCGATTGAGCAAACCATTCTAAAAATTCTCGTGCTCATATTTTTAGTTTTAACCTGATTGAATTTGTAACACCCCGCATTTTCTTACTATTTTCATAAGGGCTTAATTTTAATGATGGTCATTTACCAAATAAAATAGTTCATGTCTAACCTTGTTGTCACACAAAAGTCCAAAAGTTGAAGTAATAAATTGTCCCACTTATTTGGTTACGTGCTTTTTTTTTAAATTTATCGTAAGTTATTTGGGTCGAATATTTAAGTATTTTAGAAGTTGAGAAAAATATATTAATATTATACTCATTTTGTAGTTCGTGTTAAATAATATAAATTGGGTTCAAGAAAAAGTAATTTTGAGCTAGTTATGCAAGAATTATTCTAATAGAAATAAAGAAAGGAAAAAAGTATTATCCTCAAATATTTTATAAATATATAATTAAAAAATTAAAAAATGGTAGCTTTCATGGTATATATGGGAATATAAAATGGTAATTAAATTTATTTAAACCTAAACGTAAAACTCACTTTAATTGATTTAAGATTTCATTAAATTTAGCTGAAAAATACAGATCACGGGAAATGGCCCTATAAAACATTGGGATAAAAATAAAATTGAAGCTAAATTAAAAATCATAAACGAAATATAAAAATAAGAACGGTAAAAATTAAACACACAAATCAAGATATAGAAGACTTTAGCATAAAGATTAAAGAGTTATTAAGTAATAAGACCATCCAGTAGCCAACATATATCTACAGCTTTGATGGTTAGAAATCGTAATGAAATTAAAAGAGGTAAAGCAAGAATGGTGATAAACTACAAAAGATTAAATGATAATACTGTAGAAGATGGATATAAGATAGCAGATAAAGAGGTGTTAATAAATAAAATACAAAATAGTAAAATATTTTCGAAACTATAAATATGGATTTTGGCAAATAAAAACGGCAAAAGATTATATTCCTTGGACAGTTTTTACTACACCACTAGGACATTTTGAATGATTGGTTATGCCTTTTGGAGTTAAGAATGCACCTTCTATTTTTCAAAGAAAGATGGATAGTATTTTTAATTCTTTTCTATTTATTTGCGTGTATATAGATGATATTTTGGTATATAGTAAAAGTCAAAAAGAACATATGCAACATCTAGAAATAGTTTTAAATAAATTTATAGAAAACAGTTTAATTATAAGTAGAAAGAAAATGGAAATAAATAAACAAAAATTGAATGTTTAGGAATAGTTTTAGGATAAGGAAAAATTCAGTTGCAACCACATATAGTTTAAACAATTATACAGTTCCTAACAAAACAGAAGAAACTAAAAAATCACAAGCCTTTTTAGGAATATTGAATTATACTAGACATTTTATTAAAGACTTAGGCAAGAAAGTAGGACCATTATATAGTAAGTTATCTAATAAATGGCAAAAATATTTTAATCCTTCAGATATAGAATTAGTTAGGAAAATAAAAGAAGTTAAAAACTTACCACCATTAGATAGTGTATATAAAATAATAGAAACGGATGGATGTGAACTATAATGGAGAGGAGTTTTATATTCCAAACCTAATAAATATAGTGATAAAAAAGAAGAGTAAAATTTGTAGATACGCTAGTGAAAAGTATAAGATAAGAGAAAAATATTTGACTAGTTTAGACTATGAAATAATGGTGATCATACATAGTATAGAAAGTTTTAAATTATTTTTAAATATCGAATTCGCAATTAGAATAGACTGTGAGACTATAGTAAAGTTTATCTAAAAGACAAATTTTTATAAAATTAGACATAAACGATTGTTAAAGTTGTATGAGATATTAAACATCTATAAAATTAATATAGAACACATAAATGGAAAAAATAATAGTTTAGCTGATAACTTAAGTAGACAAGTTATTAATTTCTAACCCATTATTTTCATGGTGCAAATTCGTCAAAGGATGATGAACTTTGGAAATGTCACTCTAAGAGTGGCTCCACAAGGATCTAATCTCCGATTCAGAGGAAATATTTAGAAAGACCACCTGAAAGGAAGCGTTGTCTACTAGATAATCTCTGGATGGCACGTGACTCTAACAAAAAATTACACACCATTAATGCCTTAGCTAATCATTGTAAACAAATTAATAATAAAGTACAAAGCAGAAATTTTAGCTTCTTTGCATTAGTTAAAGGTAGAGAGCTTGGTATATAATTATTGGTCAGAAGTATTGCAACAAGTAGAAAGATTTTCAGACCCATTTTTCAAAGGATTTTACACATTAGAAAAAACTTTAAATTTCTGCAGAGAAATGATAGGATTTAACTTTTATATATCTGAAAGAGTTAGACAGACTATGCAACCATCTTCTACTTCTCAAGCATCATCTTCATCATCAATACAACTTTGTGATAGTTGTGAAACTATGACCTATGTTGTTAGAAATTTAAATCTTAGAAAGCAAGCATTAGAAGAAAGACTACAGATTCTTGAAGACGACATCTCTTCATCCCAACAGACTATTATTAAATATCAACATGAGATTCTTCAGTTGCATAATAGTTTAGAAAGATTAAGTTCTAAAGATGTTATTGAAAAACCTATTTCTAAAGATATTGCATCTTCAGGTAGAAATTATTCAAATAAAATAGAAAAACTTATTGAATTAACAAATTCTATAGCTGCAGAGTAAGAAAATACTTTATATGAATTAGAACAGAAAATTGGCGATTGTGCCAGTATTGTCCGAAGTTCTATAAAAGAGTCAGTAGTACAAGAAATTATCGATTTTTTAAGCTATTATCACGATGAAACTCAATATTTTCTTAAACATGGCCCCAAATATGAATCAGCCAATAACTCAGCTTTCCTCATACATAATTATCCTACAATTTCTTTTGACTACACGGTTTTTGCAGAAGAAGACATTTTTTATCCAGCCTTAAAATTAGTATGATAGACACCATATACATCTTCAATAGATCTTTCAGATTTTTTTCACCTAAACATAAACATATTCTTAGTCAGTTAAGAGATCACCCTTTGATGATTCAATTTATTTCCAGACCACCTCTTGTAAATAATGGTATCATAATTCTAGCTTATCATCATATTGTACTACATGAAGGAGCCAAAAGATTTCGACCCTCCTCGAGGACCAATACAAAAATAAAAATTAGACATATTGATTATGAAAGACGAATCTCAAAGACTGTAGCAATATGGAAGCACAAAACAATAATTTCAGACTTGTAGTTCAATAGAATAATGGAGTTATTTTCTGCCAAGAGTATCTTGCTTTAAAAGTTAAAATAAAAAAATTTCAACATCAAATATTGAACAAAAGGGGCTATATCTGATGGCCTTCCAAGAAGCAGACAATGAATCAACAAGACAGTCAGACGCGGAAAAAGAAGAGGAATACATATCAGGTTAGCAAAATAATGAAATGGGCGCAGACCTAGAAGAAGCCTACATAGAGATAATGAAAAGATAGGCAATTAAAGAAGAAAAGATGTAAATAAAAGGCAAAAGACTGATGAATAGTACTTAAAGGACAATTATCATGACAAAAAAGTCAAAAAGTTGGGGACAAGAAGACAGAAATTTCTTACAACTGTAAAGAGATATTTAATTCTTTAAATATGTGTCATTCGCTTGTAAAGTTACACAGCATTCTTTCAATTATAAATCACACATTTGTAAAGTTGAATAGTGTAGAAAATAATAGACGTGATGTACAAGCGTCTATAAATACCGACACCACTCATAAAGAAGAACACACCGAGAAAAAATAGTAGCAAAACAAAATATAGCACTTGCACTCAAAAATTCAAAGACATCCTTGTAAACTCTTGTAGATTCGAAGATTTCAAAAATAAAAAGTAAGTTCTTTGTATACTTTCTCTTGTCTATAATGTTCAGTTACTTTATTTAATTTTTGGGCAAGGCCTAAAAGAGGAAACACCAAGTAATTGATTAATTTATTGAAAAGCCTTATTTTATTTCCAAAACTAATCCAAACGCTCTGAGTCTCTTTATTCTGAATTTTGGATTCCATGACCAAAAAAAGAAAAAGTAATCCTCTGAGTTAAGTTGGTTATTTTACTTGTAAGTAAGTTTGTTCAAAGCCTTTTTAAACATGATGAAGACCCTTTTTTAGTTACAGTCTTAAAATTTTTTAGAAGGTCAAGAAAAAAGTTGAGAGAAAGAGTTTTAAAAAAAATAAAACAGAGAGAGAGAGAGAGTATTTGAAGAAATTAATTTGCTGAACGGTAAAGTACTCTCAAGCTCTTATAAACATATTGTTTTTAATTCTCTATATTTTATGGCAGTAGACGATCATACTTTGCTTTATTGTTCTTTAGAAAGTTTTAAAGAATCTATTAATATTCATCTAGAAAATCGAGCACTCGGTATATTAGTTGTAATAGAAAGTCACATATTATCCACATTAGATAGAAATAGAGGTGACTCCTTTTTATAGGTCAAGAAGCAAATCACTATTATATATAGTGGATTTGGGGTGTTACAACTTGGAATCAGAGGTCCTCTAGAATTTTTTTATTTATGTGCAGATATCGTTATGTGTAAATATGATTTACGTGAATAAATAAATATTCTTTGAACAATAAATTATTTTGAAAACTTAGTGGTCTACATGAATCAAATTTTTATTTTATTTTATTATGTGATTATGTTTATGAGTCAGCATGTGGTTTTTTATGGCAACCCGTTTCTGAATTTACGTTAAATAGGCTGTTGAAATATGTAAGTTCTCATAATTTTAATTATTAATATGTTTAAAAGGAACTTAATTGCATGGTTAATAAAAATAAGTGTATCTGTCTAAGTGTAAATTTTTACAAATGTGACATTAGTATTAATCAATTTATGTCATTATTACACGTGTAACTCCTTGTTGTACTGTATGGGAGATTCCATTATGTTGAATTTAAATTATATTTTGGATTCGGCCACATCTATTTGACTTTAAATTCTAAGGCTAGGCCCAATTTCTTTTAAGGTTAAAGGTACGTAATTGTACCTAATCACAGAGTTGAAGTCCTGATATGGATTAATAGTGTGATGTCAAAATAAAAATTTAGTAAACCAAGACCAATGACAACTCTAAGCACTGGAAAAAAAAAAAAAGAAATTTATACAGTTGGTTGAAATTTCGGCTACCGGTGCACTAGTAGATTTTATATTTTTGTTACAAGAAAAAAAAAATGTAAGTTTGAGTAGTAAGATTAAAATAATAATAATAAAAGGTGTCCACATGTTTATTAATGGTTCTATACGTGATAATATTTTTTAAAACGAATCTACTACCGTCCGATGAACCTAAAGTATGGATGAAATGTTATGTTTCATTTTTTTTTCAAGCATGATTCATGTATCATTTAAGTTTGAATTAATGAAATGATTATAATTGAATGTCTAGAATGAAATATGTTATTCATGTTATTATTTTGTTTTAATATACAAGAAAGTATACTAATTGGCAATTATATTAAAACCCAAAGAGCATAATGTATACTACGATATCACAAACAAAGATGAAACATAATTGGACACTTGTGTGATAGACATGGCTAGAACTTATTAGACCGCTAGAAAAATCACAGCTTGTACAGCAGCGTTGAACCGTAGGACCATCTTTCAATCCTATGGGAATTATGTGAGTGACGCAACTCGTCCACTTGCCGAACACGTGCAAGACATCTATGAGAGATGTATGGCAATTGTGGATGTAGGAATGGAGATCAAGCATATCGAGACTGTAAATAATCTCATACACTCACTTTCATCTCAATGGGGGAGACATGAGAGTTATGGTTAGGGATGAGATGCTAGAATGTAACCTCGACAGAGCACTCAACCACGATTGAGTTCGACATGTATTGTCAGACCCTTCTAGATAGGTGGAGTGAGAGCTTGGAACCTTAAATGGAGATAGTAAATAAGCTCAATGATGAGCCCGAGCCCAAGCCAGAACTTCAATTTGAATCGGTCCAGATGAAGATCCCGAACGGGAGCATGAGGATGACTTTGGTTGGAATTAGACAATGATTATGAGCATGAACGTGAGCCACTGGTTGACATGGACATAGAGTTTGGGTCTGAGGCAGAAGACTCCTCCGAAGATGAAACTCCACAATAAAGATTCGCATGATTCATAGGAATTAGAAACTTAGATTATATTTCTTTGTTCTGTGATGTTTTTCCTTTATGTTATTGGAACTAAAACTTGTTGAACTATTGTATATTTTTATTTCAAGGAGTATTATTAATAAGATTTGCACTTTCTTTCGAATATATTGAGCTACTTTGTTGTCCAACATTTCTAAGACAAAACTTAAATTTTCGTTTATTCAAAAAAAAAATGGAAGGAAAACAAGATCAAGTAGCTATGTTTAGGACCTAATGAGAGCGGTGCACGAACTTGGTCGGCATCAAGTACAAATACCTCCACGGAATGGACCGACAATTGCCAACAACACGGGTTCCATTGTGGAGCAATTTCGTCATTTCAAACCTCCTTCTTTTGATGGCAAAGTAGACCCTTGAAATGACCATTTTGTAGCTCGTGTTAAATAATATAAATTGGGCTCAAGAAAAAAAGTAAGTTTGAGCTAGTTATCCACAAGTTATTCTAATAGAAATAAAGAAAGAAAAAAAGTATTATCCAGAAATATTTTATTAATATATAATACAAAAATAAAAAAATGGTAGCTTTCATGGTACAGTTATATGGGAATATAAAAAGGTAATTAAATTTATTTAAACCTAAACGTAACATTCACGTTAATTGATTTAAAATTTCATTAAATCCATTAATCAATGACGATTAATTTCGTTAATCCTCATTAACATGAAAATGTTTTTTTTTTTTTTTTTTATTTGTGTATTTGCCCATTTATACTTGAAAAAACTTTTTAAATTCATGTAAGTTACGTGTCTATAGTGGAAATATATATATATATATACGCACACACTAGGTGTAAGCAACGTGCAATGCACGTTTGCTTAGTTTATATTTCATAATTTTGTTTAAGAATTAATTTGTTATTAATAAAGATGTAATTTTTTTGGTTAATTAAATAATTAATGATGTAATGTTTATGTAATTGATAAATAATTAGACTTGATATATTAAAAAAAAAGCATTAATAGAATCTATAGCATGGTCTAAAGTCTTTAGCCTCATTGTCAAGAATATAATTCATAATCAAAACAAAATTCTACATCAGAAGTTTCTTCATTAAATACAAACTCTGCAGCACGAGCAAATCATAATCTGTATCACCCATTTGAAGAAGTTTTCTGTATCAATGGTGCTAAACCTTAAAATAGATAGGATTATAATCTTTACGAGCTCAAGGAAAAATAATTCAGTTTCTTAAACAGAAATTCTCAAGGTATTCACCAAACAATGGATAATGAAAATTTGCATCCCTCATGCAATTCAAATTGCTGCTATTGGACCAAAAAAGGTGTGTACATTGCATCCATCTCAAAATCAAATAAAGGATCTTGTAGACCTAAAACTAAAAAGAATGTTACCTTAGCATCATATGATAGTTATCGTGTTTTCCGGGCAATAATTCTTCCAAAATAAGTGCTTGACACAAGGCATCCACAGACTTTAATTCCTCCTGGTCTTGTTCATCCTCCCACACAACGGACATAACTTTGTTGCTTTTCCTCCTCCTGGTCAAAGATTTTTTGAACATTGAAGAGGCATCAATTGCCTTCTTGAAAGATCCAAGCCTTGTCTTCTTGTCATCCTCAGAGTTTCCAATGTTGTGACCTGAAATACATGCAATCTTATTACTCATTGCTAGTTTTATGTTTGTTCTTTCATTTCAAATCATCCGTGCAAATAAATGCAATAGGTGCAGGCCTTATCCAAAAAATTCAAAGCCCTGCTCTTGGAAATCCCATAAATCAAATATTTACCTCTCAACATAAAAAAATAATAATAAGAAGAAGAAAAATAAGTAAAATTGGAGCTATTTTACTCCATAAAAATAATTCAATCTTCCCCTAGCTTTAGGCCATCAATACTGCATTGCCTCCCTTAAATCCCATTTTAGCCTCCTTGCTTCTTTCAGCACCGATTCTTCCTTTTTATCATCTCCCTGGGTGAAATTTGGATGTAATTTTCTTGAAATCTGACTAGTTGAAGCTAAAGCCAACAATTATGAATCCTCAAGACCTTTGGCTGGGCCAAGGCTACACCTTTCAGTCCCATATTTTGCTAATGCATCCTTGAATTTCTTGATCTGCATATAAGATTTCATAAAATGAAATCTTAGAAAATGATTCCAAATAAAATTTGTCGAAAAATTAAATAGAATGCAAATATAATTACTTACAGTTGCATTAGTATAGTTGAAACTACACAATTTGCCCTCTGCACCTCTATAGAATCTAAAGAAGGGAAGGACATGAATGTGCTGACTATTGGTGCCTTCACAATTACCTCTATAGAATCTAAAGAAGGAAAGGACATGAATGTGCTGACTATGGCACATGGTCTTTAGTTCTTCACAATTAACCTTAACAAAAATTGCATCCAGGTTTGATTCAACGAGTTGACAGGTTTGTTGAATTAATTATCAAAATCAGGTAAATCAAAGGCAAAAATAATCAATTGAGAGTATAAAAAATGAATATTTGTACTTTAGGATGCAATGTTTTGCAGCCTCCATAACCAGGAGAATAAAAGTCAATTATAACCAATCTATCACCAGCATTTAACAAAGAACCAACAAGTTCTTGTGCAGAATGGATCTCTACCATGTTGGGCACAGGGGTCTGTTCCCACCATCTTGGGCCTCTACTAATACATATTGATGCATGTGCCTATAATCATAGAACACCAGGAAAGCTTAATTTTTGAAACCTAAATACCAAAAAAAAAAAAAAAACTATCGAAGGAAAAAAAAGGCACAAAACAAAAACTTACATTGATAGGAGTATTATGTCTTGAAGCTTTAAGGGGGTATTCAATTGAGACTTTTAGATTTTGAATGTGCAAACTGAAGGTTCACAATTGAAGGAGAAACCCAAAAGTACCCTATGGGTCTGTTCTTGATGATGGTGTCATTGGACCCAGAAACAGAAAAATCAGTCTTTATAGAACAAGACATTTCTTTAAGATTCTTCAAATTTTCAACCCTATAACATCAAATTAAAAAAACCCACAAAATTCCTCCTTGTTTTGTAGATCACTTTGCTTGTGTGCTTGAAATAAATATTCAGTGGAGAAAAATACATATGCATCTATAGATGTATCTATTCATTTATCTCTCTTGTTTCTGATGGACAATGAATGTGTGTGTATATGTGTGTGTGAGAAATAGAGCCAAGTTTCTTCTTCAAATGAGAGCACAAAGTTGGAGAGGATATTGGAATTCTAACAGACAAACATCAATGACGTGGCTTAATTGCTATTTAAATGAAACATTGGAACAGTACAACTAACGGTGAAAAAAGATTTTCCGTTAAAACAAGAAATTCCGTTAGATTTTCCATTAAACCAAGAAATTCCGTTTCATATGCACTTTTTATATAAAGAAAGATATATATATGTTAGAATTTGGGTGTGACCCGAATTCTTTTGTTGAGGTATTTGAAGTATTTAAAAATTCTAATTGTAGTGCTCATCATGAAGAATTCAAGTTTGGAATGTTATTGGAGTCATATGAAAATCAATTTTCATTGATAATTAAGAGTTTGATTTGAATGAAGACTTTTGGATGGCAAAAAATACTTTTTGGAGCATTAACTCGAGGTAATGGCGCCACATTGAGATTTGGGGCAGAACCCGAGGCACTTAGGCACCAGGGTCCGGGCCGAGTCGGGCCCGCAGCAAGTTTTCGGCCCGAATGAGTGTTTTTCACATTTTTCTTCTCCTATTTCGTTTTGGACTCAGTTTTTTGGCATCCTACTTCATCAACAACTCTACCAAGAGGTTTTGGACGTCCCCTACATGTTTTCCTATAAATACTAGACTCTTTTATATAATCTAATATTGTGAGATTTATGATTACTAGCTTTTAGGATCATTGTAATATTTTACTCTCTTCTCCATTATTCTTGATGCAATAAAATCTCTTAATTCCTCTGCCATATTCTTATATTCTTTTATTCTTGATCACATACTTTATTATTTTTCCATATAACTTCAACATCTCAATCTATTGATTGGTGTCACAATAAGTGGTATCAATCCTAACAAGCGGTATTAGAGCAATTCTGGTAGTGGCTTGTTTTGTAACAAGTGGTATTAGAGCCAAGTTTCGTTTCTGCAGAGCGCAAGGTTTGATTTATTCGAAGTTTTTTTTCGTGATGGCTTCCATAAAGTATGACATTCCTCTTTTGGATCAGAGCACTAGATTTTCGCTATGACAGGTTACGATGCGTGCAGTACTTACACAACATGTTTCGCTATTCTTCAGGACGTTTTGAAGGAGAATTCAGCAACTGATTTATGGTTGAACCTCAATTATGCATGACTAAAAATCTGACAAGCAAGTTGAACCTCAAGCAGCGTTTATACTCTCATCGCATGTCAGAAGGAAGATCATTGAAAGATCACTTGACTGTATTTAAAGAGATCGTCGCTAATTTGGAAACTTTGAAAATAGAGTATATGAAGAAGATTTGGCTTTGATCCTATTGTGTTCGTTGCCCGCTTCGTTTTCTTCTTTTAGAGACACGATTTTGTATAGTCGTGATACTCTTACCATAGAGGATGTTTATGATATTTTGTATTCAAAAGAGAAGATGAAGCATCTCGTTTCTGAGGCCAGAGATGGAGAAGGCCTGATTGCTCATGGTGGTTCTGGAAGGGGTAGATCGAATACTAAGTTTATTAATCAAATTTGTAATTACTACAAGAAGAATGGGCACTTGAAGAAAGATTTCTACAAATTGCAGAATAAATAAAGGATGGCTGCAAGTAGACATTCAGATACTTTAGGCGAAGCAAACATCGCAGAGAACGTTGTAAGTGATGGAGAACTCTTAGCTATTTCTGACATTGAGTCTAAACCGAAAGAGGGTTGAATTCTTGATTCAACATGTGTGTTTCATATGTGTCCTAATAAGGACTTGTTTGCTACATATGAAACTGTTTCCAAAGGTGTCGTGATTATGGGAAACAACGCATCTTGTCAGGTTGCTGGAATTGGTACGGTCAGATTGAAGCTTTTAGATAGAACAATTAGAACACTTGGGCCAGGTTCGACATGTTCTAGATTTGAAGAAGAATCTCATCTCATTGTCTACTCTTGATTCAAAGGGTTTTGAGTTCTTTAGTGGATGTGGAGCCTTGAAGGTTTGTAAGGGTGCCCAAATTGTATTGGAGGGACAAAAAAGGTCTCGATTATACATCTTGCAGGGTCGTGCAAAATCTAGAAAAGTCAATCGACACAGATTCAGTACCGTGATGGACATTTAGGTTGGTACAATATCTTTAGGAGCTCATAAATGGTCAGATTTGAAGAATACAACTAGGTGGAATTTCGAAGATATGGGGAATACCGCTTTGCCATCATCACCTGCGGTGCCATTGTATTCAACTACTAGGGACAAACCAAGTGGAACAAGGTATATGTATGTTGAGTTTGTTGAGCATGCTTTAAATGGAGTAGAAGGTGTACAATCTAGCAAGGGACCTTCTGTAAAGCATTCGGTAATTGATTCTACTTTGGGGTGTGTTACAACCCATTTTGGTTAATTCAAAATCATTATGATTTTTTGGAATCCAAGATAATTCTGCAGAGTAGTGCTTAGATTCATTGGAAGAGATGGAGTATTTTGTATTTTGTTGGAGAAATTAATTTTTTTGATTATTGTTGAAGAAACTAGTTCATTCCTTGGTGGAATTCGTGTCAAGGTGGAGATTGTTAGAATTTGGGTGTGACCCGAATTCTTTTGTTGAGATATTTGAAGTATTTAAAAATTCTAATTAAAATAAACGTCATGAAGAATTCAAGTTTGGAATGCTATTGGAGTCATATAAAGTTCAAATTTCAATGATAATTAGGAGTTTGATTTGAAGGACGACTTTTGGATGGCAAAAGACACTTTTTTGAGCATTAACTTGAGGGAATTGCGCCACATTGAGATTTGGGGCAAAACCCCGGGTGCCTAGGCGCCGGGGACCGGGCAGGGCCGAGTCGGGCCCGCAGCAAGTTTTCGGCCCGAATGAGTATTTTTCGCGTTTTTCTTCTCCTATTTCGTTTTGGACTCAATTTTTTGGCATCCTACTTCATCAACAACTCTACCAAGAGGTTTTGGACGTCCCCTACATGTTTTCCTATAAATACTAGACTCTTTTATATAATCTAATATTGTGAGATTTATGATTACTAGCTTTTATATAATCTAATATTTCGTTAGCTCTTGACTTTTATCTTCACATCCCTTTGTTTGCAAGCTTGTTTCCATGTTGATCGTCAATTAGCAACTTTCATGATCTTTGGCGTCTTCAATGATATTGCAATGATCACTCTAAAACACTTGAATACTTAAATGTAATTTGTTTGCGATAATCAAAACAAAAAGTCAACCATATGTCAACAATTTCTACGTTTTTTATTATGACAAACAAGATAATTTGCGATATAGATAGTAAACAAATTGTTATGGATTTTAAGCATATGTTCCCCCTATCAACGTGCATATATCGGTAATGATAAAACAAGTTAAACAAGTTGATAAGAGACTTAGGCATATGTTCCCCTTATCGACATGCATATAACAACTTTATATGCATAATTATCCATTTATCATTTATCTCCCCCATTTGGCATAAGCAAAAAGAAATAATAAGCAAATGATCAACTTTAAAATTAATTCAAAATATAACAAATGAGTCTAACCAGAGAAGTTAACATACATAGTGAAAGATAAAACAAACAACATGTAGAAAATAGTAAATGAACTAAGATGTCGGACGCAGCGACAGCGGGAAGCGAGGATCAAAGGCGGCAAAGAAGGCATCTTGTCAGTCCTGGAAGGCAATCTGTTGTGCCTGAATTTGAAGTAATAGACTGCCGAAGCTATCAACGGTGCCGATGAGAGAATCAATGCGCCCATTAAGGAGGTCGAATTGCTCCTCTATGAATGTAGAACGATCATGGGAAGGACGAGGTGCACTAGATCCAAGAATATTGGAAGGAGGGATATGAGCATCAAGTGCATTCTCATGGTCATCTTCAGATTCGTCCTCGAATGGTAGAGTCGAGAGACCGAATGTAGCATCAAATCCCTTTGTTCGAGCCACCCATTGCCCGTGATCTTTTACTATTCTCATTCGTTTGATGGTTTTAATGTTGATGGAGTCAGTAGGGCATAATTTAATACATGTTTCACCCACAAGTGGAACATCGAAGTGTTTAAATATTTTTGTAAGAAGCATCCCGTAAGGTGGTGCTTTAGTGTGACGTGATAAATGCACAAGTTTCATAACTCCAAGAGCAATAGTAGGAAAATCCATTTTTCGCCCAACCAACATAGAGTCTAAAATAAAGAGATCGAAGTTACTCACTTTTTCGTCTTGGTGGCCTTTTCGCGGAAAAATGATGTTGGCGATAATATGGTGCAAAGTTTTACAAGGAAGACTAAATTGATTGGTGCTAACTTTGGTGATATTTTAGAAGTTCTTCCCGGTGACTCGACGACATGCCTCGGAAGGATTATAGTCGTTACAAGTTGGATGTGCTTTATAAACAAATATTTGAAGGTCACATGGTTGGAATTCGAGAAGATCACGAATAAGTGTTTTGTGATTTTGATACGAGCATTTTTAAGAAAATATGTAATCTTGTCGGAGTTAGGATCAACGTGCATATTCATGTAAAATTCTTCCATAAGGCATGGGTATGTGTGTTCCTCCGTGGTACACATGGATACCCATCCAATTTTTTCAATATATTCCTCAATGTGAAAAGCGGGAGCTTCTATAGAAAAATCGGCGAAATCGACATTCTTACCGATAAGAATAGGTGACTTTACGAATGGATTTGTCGGTTCCTTGGGTTCCATATCCAAATCCTCGTCCAACGAAGATGGGGGAGTGCGCCTCACAATTTTTTTATCCTTTTGCCTCGTTGGGAGCCCGACATTGTGAAAATTTGAAACCAAATACCCGAATGCAAGGTGTAGGGTTTGTGACAAGTTACCAAAAAATGAAAACTGTTGAAATCAAATACTAGATTCAAGAATGTAGTGATAGGGTAAAGAGATTTCAATGATTAATTTGAAGAAATTGTGGAGAAATATCAAGATTCGAGTAGGGCTTCGAATCAAGAAAAAAAGGTGGGCCATTTGAAACAGGTTTTGTGAAGAACTTGGAATTTTGGGGGTTAATCTTGAGTATTTTGAAATGAAGAGAGAATTGGAGTGGATTGAGACTAAGTTTGAGATATTTTGAGTGAGTGTAGGGAGAGAAATCGTGAGAAAGTAATGAAGAAATGGAAAGAAAAGGCTGAAAACGAATTTTAAAGCTTCTTAGATATGACGATCCAGACATTCGGATCATCATCTGGATGTTCGGATGACAGAACTTAAACTTTTTGCCAATCCGGACATGAATTTCTAGATGTATGGATGTTCGGATGAGACAGGGGTCGTTCGGATGATCCCGTTTTTCAGTTTTTCAAGAGGTCAATTCAATTTGTACATCAATTTCATCAATAATACCTAGGCCTCTTCTAATATGTGAGAAACGATCTAGAGCAATAGGTTTGGTAAAGATGTCAGCCAATTGATTTTCCGTATCAACAAATTTTAGCAAGATATCCCCTTTTTTAACATGATCCCGAAGAAAATGATGTCTTATTTCAATATGCTTAGTTCGAAAGTGTAAGATGGGATTTTTGCACATGTTGATAGCACTACTATTATCGCACATAATAGGAGCATGATCGTAAGATAACTGATAATCGCTAAGAGTTTGTTTCATCCATAGTACTTGCACACAACTTGTGGCCGAGATATATTTGGCTTGGGCGGTAGATAAGGCAATGGAGTTTTGTTTCTTACTAAACCATGATACAAGTGCAAAGTCTAGAAAGTGACATGTTCCGCTAGTACTTTTACGATCAATAGTGCATCCGGCCCAATCGGCATCCGAATAGCTAAGTAGATCAATGTGAGTGCCTTTTGGATACAAAAGTCTTAGGTTTTGAGTCCCACTAAGATATCTAAAGATTCTTTTTACGGCTTTAAGGAGAGGTTCCTTAGGATTTGATTGAAATCGAGCATATAAACATACACTAAATATAATATCGGGCCTACTTGCGGTTAAATAAAGAAGGGATCCAATCATACCTCGATACTTAGTGATGTCAACGGGAGTGCCTTGATCATATTTGTCAAGCTTTACGGAAGTGCTCATCGGAGTGTTCATCAGCTTAATGTCATTCATTTTGAAGTTTTTTAACATGTCTAGTATGTACTTACTTTGATTGTAACAACCAGTGCAAATGTTTCTTCATATTCAATGCCTTCTTCTTGATTGTAACATTGGACCACTAATCTGATCTTGTTATGCACAATAATGTCATTTTCATCTCGTTTATTTCGTGCACAATAATGCCATTTTCATCTCGTTTATTTCTAAAAACCCATTTTGTACCAATTACGGTTTGATTATTTGGTCTAGCAACTAAATCTCAAACATGATTTCTTTCAAATTGATTTAGTTCTTCTTGTATTGCTAGTATCCAAATTTCATCAAACTCGGCTTCTTTAAAGTTTTTAGGTTTAATTTGTGAAATGAATGCACAACTACCAAGATAATTTTTAAGAGAGGTTCTAGTAGTGATACCTTTCGATGGATCGCCTATAATCAATTCCTTTGTATGAGATAGAACAAACTTCCATTCTTTTGGTAGGGGGAAATTATCTTGAACCTCAGTTGACTCTTCTTTAATTAGGCATTTAGAAGAATCAAATTTAATAATGTAACATTTATCACACAATTGACTAATACTTTATGTTTGAGGCTATCAATTAATAGCATGTTTTCAATAGAGGGAGATAAGTGATTACCAATGTTGCTAATGCCAATAATTTTTCCTTTTGCGTTGTCTCCAAATATTACATGACCCCCATCTTTCTTTTTGATGTTCGAAAGTAGTGATCGATCTCCGATCATGTGCTTTAAACATCCACTATTCAAGAACCATTTGCTTTTGATTTTCTTAGGTACTTACAAGTACAATTTAATTTTGATTTTTGGTACCCATACAAACTTGGGTCATTGGTAGTTAGTTTTTGTAGATTCTTTAATCCAATTATTTTTTATTTCAAATTATAACTTCTTTTTAGTGAAACAATTAAAATAATCATGTCCACTTTTATTACAAAAAGTGCAAGTGATGTTTGAACATTTAATGAACATATTTTTGAGAGATTTTTGTTTTAAAGAAGGTTTGAATCCGATTCCCCCCTTTTTCAAAAAAACTTGTTTTTGATTTATAAGCATTAAATCAAAAATTTTCTTACTTTCAGTGAATTTATAAATGATTTTCGTCAAATCTTCAACATTTTCTTTTAGAGAAGTATTTTCCTTAACTAATAAATCATAATCAATATTTTTTTTTTCCAAAGTTTTCTTTAGTTCATCTTTTAATAAAGAGTTTTTCTTTTTAAGAATGGAGTGACTCAAGGTAGGTTTTTCAAAATCGTCTAGCAATTCATCATAAGAGCTAAATAATTCATCATAAGAAACTTTTTCTTTTGTACTTACCTCATTTTCGAGGGCCATGAAGCACATGTTAGCGATTTCATCTTGCAATTGCTTTCATTTTGGTCTTCATCATCACTATCATCCATAGTAGCTTTGGGTTTTCTTGAAACTTTTCTTTTTGTTTGGGCGCTTGGTTTTTTTATGATTGGGTTTGTCACACTCGTAGCAAATAACTTTCTTGCTCATTTCTTCTCCTTTGTCGTCCTTCCTTTGAAACTTTCTATTGTTCCGAAATCCTCTCCATTTCTTGACAATGAGAACTAAATCATCGAGCTCGGTTGTTTGTTGTTGTTTCTTCATCAATTGTCGATTTTAGAGCAATTTGTCTTTTTGGAGCCTCTTTCGATTCCTCTTAGCCATTTCTTATCTTTTCCTTGATCTCGGCATTGTTGAGTTTATAGGTTATCAATGTTCCATATAGTTCCACCAAAGGATATGTGTTTACATCCTTTGTGTTTTCTATTAGCATCAGTATAGAGCTACATTCCTCCGAGAGTGACTTAAGCATTTTGCTTATAAGTTCACCATAGTATATTTGTGATCAAAACCTTTTAAACCATTCACAATATCAGTAAACGAGTAATCATATTAACAATGGATTTATCATCTTTCATGAAGAGATTCTCGAATTCTTTAACTAAATTATTTATTTAGTTTCCTTAACTTTACTCGTTCCAACATGACTGACTTCGAGAGCATGCCAAATATCATAGGGCGAATCACATGTGCTAATTCTATTGAATTCATTTCTATATAGGGCACAATAAATCAAATTTTTGGCCTTAGCATTTAATGACAAATTTATTTTATCTTCTTCATCGTTTTCCTCTCTCGGTTTAGGAATACTTTGGTCGGGTCTACCATCAATTTTAATAGTCTTAGTAGGCACGTAGGGGTCATATTCAATTATTTCCCAAATGTTATATTCAATTGATTGAACATAGATCATCATCCTAGTTTTTCAATAATTATAGTGTGTACCATCAAAGAAAGGAGGTCGATTAGTGGAATGCCCCTCATGATTTTGAAACATGGTGTTAGTCATTACTCAAAATTGTGAAATCTTTATGTAGGTGAGTACCAAGCTCTGATACCAATTGAAAGCCCAAGATTAAGTAAAAGGGATAGAGAGTGCAAATGATAAAATTATGAAGGTTCGATCCAATGCAATGACATACGTCCCCCGTTACCAAGCTCTCTGGCCCGAACAATGTCTTTTTCACTATATTGATTGACTTATAGTTCAATTCAACCATTTATAATGCTTCCGGTGACTTACAACCAAGGAGTATCGATCCTTTTACAACGTTGAGCTTTCCGGGACCTCAACATGACCCACAATTCAAAATGAGTTTACAAGTGAAAATCTTCTCTTCTTAATGAATAATAGATTCAAAATTGAGAACAAGAAGAGAAGAAGGAAAACACTTCAATAGATGGCAATGAGTATAGCTCAAAGTGTTGGCTTAAAAAAAACTTTTAGTGAAATAAGGATTTTCACAAAATTGATCGCTCAAAAGTTTTTCAAAGATTAAATACTTTTGATCTCTTAAAGATTGAAAATAAGGTAGTTGAGATCAATAAAAGCTTCACTTTAATGTTCAAGAAACGATTGTCATAAATGAAGAGAAAATGAGGTATTTATAGCACTCAAACGGTAAAGAATTTGACTGTCCGGACAAGCCATTCGGATGTGATCCGGACGAGGCAAAACCAGCCATTTGAATTTAGTTACAACGGTTAAAAAAAGAATCGTTGGAGCCATCCGGACATCCTGTTGGGCAGTTACCTTCGTGATTTTTGTTTGATGCGATTTCTTGAAGGATTTTCTCACGTATTATTTTCAAGGTAATTGACTAGATAAAAATTTATATGTTGAGTAGAAGTACTTTCCCTTTTAAAAATAGTTTTATGCATTCATTTATCTTTGGAAATAATTTTTCTTACCCATAAAAAAATTGCTTTGAACTCTTAATAATTCATTGCCAAATATTTAAGTATTTTACTTTTACATTAATTCCATGTATCTATATTTAGTATCTCGATATTTGACAATTGACAATTTTCCGTTAGCTCTTGACTTTTATCTTCACGTCCCTTTGTTTGCAAGCTTGTTTCCATGTTGATCGTCAATTAGCAACTTTCGAGATCTTTGGCATAATGATATTGCAATGATTGCTCTAAAACACTTGAATACAATTTGTAAGAGTTAAATGTAATTTGTTTGCGATAATCAAAACGAGAAGTCAACCATTAGTCAACATGGAGATCACGCATATCGAGGCTATGAATAACATCATACACTCCCTTTCATCTCAATGGGGAGACATGAGAGTTATGGTTAGGGATGTGATACTAGAAGGTAACCTCTACAGAGCACTCAAACACGATTGAGTTCGACATATATAGCCAAACCCTTCTAGATAGATGAAGTGAGAGCTTAGAACCTTAAACGGAGATAGCTGAGCCCGAGTCAGAACTTCAATTTGAATCGATCCAGAGGAAGATCTCGAATGGAAGCATGAGGATGACTTTGGGTTGGAATTAGAGAATGATCATGAGCATGAACCTGAACCTGAACCTGAGCCACTGGTTGGGATGGACATAGAGTTTGGGCCTGAGGTAGAAGACTCCTTCGAAGATGAAACTCCACCAATAAAGATTCGCATGATTCATAGGAATTAGAAACTTAGATTCTATTCTTACGTTATGTGATTTTTTCCTTTATGTTATTGAACTAAAACTTGTCGAACTATTGTATATTCTGATTTCAAGGAGTATTATTAATAAGATTTGTACTTTCATTTGAACATATTAAGCTACTTTGTTGTCCAACATTTTTAAGACAAAATTTAAATTTTGCTAATTCAAAAGAAATGGAAGGACAATAAGATCAAGTAGCTATGTTCAAGACTTGATGAGAGCGGTGCATGACCTTGGTTATCATCGAGCACAAATGCCTCCTCAGAATGGACCGACAAATGCCAACAACACGCGTTCCATTGTGGAGCAGTTTTGTTGTTTCAAACCTCCTTCTTTTGATGTCAAAGCAGACCCTTGAAATGACCATTTTGTAGCTCGTGTTAAATAATATAAATTGGGCTAAAAAAAAAAAAAATTGTGAGCTAGTTATGCACAAGTTATTCTAATAAAAATAAAGAAAGGAAAAAAGTATTATTCTCAAATATTTTATTAATATATAATAAAAAAATTTTAAAAAATGGTAGCTTTTATGATATCGTTATATGGGAATATAAAACGGTAATTAAATTTATTTAAACCTAAACGTAACATTCACTTTAATTGATTTAAAATTTCATTAAATCCATTAACCAATGACGATTAATTTCGTTAATCCTCATTAATGTGAATTTTTTTTTTTTTATATTTATAAATTTGTGTAACTTACCTGTTTATACTTGAAAAACATTTTTAATTCATGTAAGTTACGTGTCTATAGTGGAAAAAATTATATATACGTGTGAATATTTTAGATGAAAAGATTTTCTTCTACCACAAAGTTTATATTGTACACATTTCACACCACTAACACTGTTGAAATTGAACATAGTATCATATTTATATTTTTCACAAACTATACTTTCAGATATCTTGGTAACAACTGAGGTAAGAACACTTTGTGAAGGTCTTCAATTCTTATTTCTTGATGTTTATATAAATTTTGACATGAAACACTATAACGTATTCGGGTCGATTTTTATGTTAATTGGCTATTTTGTATACAAAAGGACTAGATTTGATATGTTGTAAAAAGTCAAAGAGTAATGTGGAAATTGTCAAAAGTATGGTTTTTAGGTCTAGGATTCGAGAATGAGAAAAGATGGAAAAATGGCATAGACTATCGCTAATGCTTGGCTTGAGTTTCAAAAGCATAAACTATGTCGCTGGACTGTCACATCTCCTTCGCTCTAGCGACAAACTATCACTCGACTGTCGCGAAACCCTCGCTCGAGCGACAATGTTGTCCGAGAAATTTTTATTTCGTTTTCTAAAGGCTTTTTTTCCCGGCCCATTCGTTTCACAACCTACTTATAAATACTTGAATGCCACAGAACGGTTTTTTCCAAGGTTGAACATTAAGCAAACTTAATGATCTCATATTCTCTTCATCCCTTGAATCTTTCAACCTTCATTATTCACATTGTGATCTTTTCTTGGCCACGAAAATATCAGTTTCACTTTCCAAATATCAAACTGTTGCTTCATCCATATTTGTCAGAGTTGCTAAATATCAATGGAAGGTGACTGGAGTTCCAATTGGTAAATAATGTGGTGTTTTTCGTACATCCACAGGAGATAGACGATTCTACAAAATTAGGAGTTACTGCAAGATAGCAGAATCTAGGTGAGCTTTGGAAATTGTAGCTTGAAATTGGTGCAGGAGCACATAATCCAGATAGTATGTGTTATCGTCTAGTCTGGTAGACTATAAGTTACATAATCGTTTAATAGTAGATTGTTGACTAGCAAAGTGATTGAAGTTTTTACCCAATTGGGGTTTCTCCGTGATCATTCTTGTGTTTATTTATTGCTTAAGTTATTTGCGGTATTTAAACATAGGAAAAACTAAATTGCATGTTCAATCATCTAGAATAATAATTAAATTAGTGACTTGTTACTGTTTAATTCTTAAGTTATTGTTTATTTCGCATTATTACCTATTCACCCTCATTTAGGTATTGTTAGAGTTAAACTACATAACTTTCAATTGATATGAGAGCCTTAATTTAATTCGTGAACTTTATTGATATCTAGATGAGTTAGTCATTATATGTGCCTCTGTTCTTTGACAGAAGCAATTATGCTTATTGAAACGTTTGAATGAGAGCTTTTCTTAAAAAATTGGATGAACGTATCTGAATGAGCGTTCAGACTGGGAGGACTCCACCTTCAACTACTGTTGCTGGTGTGGTCACACTTACTGATATTCTCCTTTGGACTAAAATGAATTTAGATGAGTGTAACTGTAACAGCAAAGCCTTACATGCCATATTCATGGCTGTGTCTACGAAAGAATTTAGGAGAGTGTCGATGTGTGAGACTGCTAAAGAAGTTTGGAATATTTTAGAAGCCACATACGAGTTAACTAAAATTGTGAAGAATTCTAAACTGCAGATGTTAACCTCTAGTTTTGAAGAAATTAGGATGGCAAGTGATGAATCATTTGATGACTTCTATGCTAAGCTTAATGACATAGTCAATTTGAGTTTCAATCTAGGTGAAAGGATTTCCAAGTCCAAAATTGTTAGAAAAGTCCTTAAATCCCTACCTAAAAGGTTTAGGCCTAAAGTCACCACTATTGAGGAAAGTAAGGACCTAGATGCATTAAAATCGAAGAACTTGTAGGATCCCTTCAAACTTATGAACTCACCGTTTCTCAATCAAAAAAAGTTCAATCCATTACCATGAAAGCTATTAAAGAAGAAAAAAGCAAGTCTACTAATGATGAGACGCTTAGGGACGACGAAATAACTTATTTCGTTAAAAAAAATTCAGAAGGTAATGAGGAATAAGAGGAAGCCTCAAGAACGAAGAAATGAAATTCCTAACAAAGTCTCGAAAAATAGACGTGAGAGAAATACTTCTAGGACTCTCATTAAGAAAAATCAATACCTTCAATGTCATGAGTGTCAGGGCTTTGGTCCCTATAGGAATGAATATCCTAATCTGAAAAAGAGTTCAACTAAAGAAAGACGTAAGGCATTAGCAGTGACCTTGAGTGATAAGGAATTAGATTCTAGTGCTCATAGTGATACATCTGGTGGTGAGGATAAACAAAATTTCATGGTCTTCACTTCCATTGCTACGATAGAGTCTGATAAGGAGATTAATAAGGTTGAGAGTGATGAACGGAGTGAAAAATTCGAGGAAGAGTAGGAGGATGAACCAGATATTCATGAATCTTATCATGGACTGTTTGAGGATAGTCTAAAGATTAAAAATGCCAATAAAGTTGTTGAAAAAGGTTAATGATCTTGAGAGAGAGAGAGAGATTATTGGGTGACCTTCAGGATTCCACCAAAACCTTTGTGTTGAAGCTTGTTAATGAGAACTTGGAAGCACAAGTTCAATCCTTAACATGTGATCTTGAAAAATTTAACACTCAACTCCAATAATTCATGAGTGGTTCGTATAAGCTAGATAATATGTTGGGGATAAACAAGCCTGCGAAAATAAGCATGGTCTGGGTTACGTTCATAATGGTAGTATTACTACTAGTACATCCAAGACCACGTACATCCTAGCCACTAACGAAGCTCGGAATACTGTTTTTCCTAAACCAAATGTCAGGTATGCCTTAGGATCGAGACCTACTAAATAACGTAGGGTCAATCGTTCTACATATCGGCAACAACCTCCGAGCAAGTTTGAACCTAGATTTATTCCCACTTGCCATCATCGTGGTGCTCTGGGACACACAATACCTAGGTGTTGTAAACATATGACTAGAAGTAAAAGTCAGGACTTCTCTAGCAAGGTTAACTTTCTTGCTAATCAAGTTACTCATTTAATTGAGATGATAATTCGCTTAACTAAAATCACTTCTACTTCTAAAAAGGTTTGAGTTAAAAAGAGCGACCTAGAAGATTGTGAAAGTGATCGTGCTCTTAAAGGTAAGAGCATTCATATTTCGGCATGATTCGGTTATTAGATGCATGCATGTGTAGTTTATTGAGTCCATTCATTCTTGCATACATCCTACTTATGTGTGTTGTGTCCTTATTTTATTTTATGCTTTTATTTGTTTTGGTATTTATTATTTTTTAATAAAAAATATTGTTTTCGGGCTATAGACACTTTATGGTTCACTGAAACATAGCATTTGTGACCAAGTGTGCATTTTTCTGTTCTACACTGTCATTTCCATTACTTGGTTCGGTATAATGTGGAGTATTGAGTATATATTTCTTCATGTGCTATTTGCACAGCACACACTGTGGTCTTGTGAGTGAATCTGGACCGCGTGCGTGAGATTTGAGATGGTTGTCATCTGTTGATAAGGTGATCTTGAACGTGAATTGACCTATATTTAGATTATCTTAGCTCATGATAAATCTCCATGTATTATTTAATAAAAAAAAAGGATGTTCTGGTTCATCTTATGCTGTTGATCGAAACCTATTTGATACGAGAAATTAAGCGTGAGAGGTTTTTTACAACCT
Source organism: Fraxinus excelsior (assembly GCA_019097785.1). NCBI lineage: Eukaryota > Viridiplantae > Streptophyta > Magnoliopsida > Lamiales > Oleaceae > Fraxinus > Fraxinus excelsior. Next base: position 39,287,692 of record CM032624.1, on the reverse strand, counting down.
GGTGTTTATGGTCAACTGACTTGGGTTAATCGGTCTAAAACTCATTACATAGGTCAATTTAGTTGCTTAATAGACAAGAGTGTGAACATAAGATGCAATATATGAGAAAATTGACATAAAAACTTATATACTCAAATTCAGGAGGAGAAAATAAAAATATTTATGTAATTGAGCTCGTTTTCATGTCTAAAACTTTTATGGGTTTGACTTTCATTAGTAAAGAAAATTCTTATTTAACAGTGAAATCGCATGTCATTTCTCACAAATTTAAGGTTTGGAGTCATGTTCACGAGAGCATGGTATCACTTAACGCGCATGAGTCACTTATACACATAAATAAATAAATTGTTATTTTCATTTATTTTCAAAAAATTTAGTGTTATTTTTGTCAACACGTTTTCGCTGGTTTATCGCTAAGCCACACTCAAGCGACAAAAGTAGAAGCTAACTCGCTTGCTTATCACTCAAATATCGCTCGAGCGACAACTCGTATATTTGAATTTTAACGTTATTTTGCAGGGTTTTACGCATTTTTTTTGCCATTTTGCTCTTGATTTCCCTCAAAATTTCATCACCCACATAAAATTCTCGCTTTCCTTACACTTTAATCATCCCAAAACACCGATCATTTAATCAACAAATTTTCTAAGGTAAATCTCTTAAATCCTATTCCCTTCAATTTTTGCATTTTTTTTTGGAATTTTTCAATTTTTGGCCATTCTTGCTTCACATTTTGGCATTGACATCTCATGTTTTACTCATTCTCATACTATGTCCTTGTTTTTGCACATTTTACAACGAAAAATGGATTTTTGGACAAATTTCCCGCGATTTCTCTCCATGTTCTTCATTTTTTTTTAATTTTTTTTTTGTGTTTGTGCATTTTGGATGTCTATTGGTCGATTGGGGATGAACTTTGGTGGTTGGTTGAGATTTGTTGATTGGTGTCATGAGGTTGTGGAGTAGTTGAGTGCTTTCGTTCAATTTTGGGTGTGTTTGTAGTCATTGGTTCATTTTGGTAGGTGTTTTGATTGGGTTGTTGTTAACAGATTATTGGAATGTGGTGGTTATTGGTTTGGCTATCTTGATGTTGTTGGCCTCCCATCATGTATTGCCTTCGAAGATGAAAACGAAGAGGAAGGCACTTCAATTGTCACCCTTGAATATTCGTGAACGTCTTCTGATTGGTTTGAGAGTCAAAAATTTTTAGAAGACATTGTCGTTGAGGTTGACCGAAGTGTCAAGAGTTTCTCTTCGCGGAATAGGTTGATGGAAGCGGTGCAGTTTGGAAACCACATAAAGGGATATAAACCAAAAGAAACAGAAACAAAAAGTCTCCACAAAAATTACCAAAACCCAAAGAGAACTGGAACTTGGCTGCTACCCTGGTCGGAAAACTTGAACGAAAGATTGCCGGAAAAACATAAGCTTGAGGATTAAAAAATTTCCAAAGTAAAAGGAAGAGGCTAGGGTTTGCCTAATATAGGTGAGGGCCCTCGTGCCTGATCAATAAGATCCAAGAACAAATCTCAGCAGTCGTTGAAGGGGGAAGCAATCCCAGCTCTTGAACATCCTTTACAAACTGCACATTTTGATATAAATGCAGAGAAAACACCGATCCAAACAATGTTTGAATATTGCAACGAAATAAAATCATTCTTCATTTTCGTACAAATTTAATAAGAAATAATTAAATAGAGAACATGGGTAACATTAAAATACTCAATGAAGACAATTGATTTTTAATATATTTTTTTTTGAAAGAAATGATTTTTAATATTATAAACTTATTAGTTACTATTTATTTGTTATAAAATATTCTTGTAAGTTCCATGATAAGTAATTACTCTAATTTTGTCTCGCATTGCTAAATTAAACAAGGCTTGCTTATAAGTTGATAGCTCTTGAAAATATGTGGGGTTTTGCGTGCAACAAGGATATTTACAGCATATTTTTGTATTCCTCAACCAGTGGAATGATCTAATATTCTAGTAATTAACTGGTTATTATGATTTACAATAAATATTTCAAGCAAGAAACTTGACTGGATCACTTAGGCCATAGCCTTAGTCAAGTGGTGCAGGTACAATTGTTTACTTTATTACGGAAGAATCGCGTTCGCACAATGGAAATAAACACTTGGCATTTTCATTGTTTAAGAATAAATTATTCGAACATATGAATATCAAATGGAATATTGCAAAAATAATCAAGAGAGGCAGTAAATGATAACATGTGATTAAAGAAAAATTATGAAATGGATGTGTATGACAATGTCGTGCAATAGATACGGAAATTTTAATGTTTTAAGGTTTCATTACTTGCTATGTTAAATACTTTGGTATGTCATTATTGTATTATTAGGAACTTAGCTATCATGTTATCTTTATTACTAATAATAAAATTTCACCAGAGCCTTTGCCTTAAGAACCCCCAATCTTCCCCACTCCCCGCCCAGTCCCGACCCAGGAACAAAAAAATAATTATCAATGTTGTAGACTTTTTAAATGAACAAACGTTAAAAAAAATTAAAAAAAAAAAAATGATGCAAAAGTGAAAGGCAACTTGGGACCATTGCCCTAATGAAAAGTAAAGGGAAACCCTAGAGAAATAATCCCAAGCATATTCCACATGGCTGCTTTGAGGAAAAGGAAAATGTGTGGGTAAAGGAGTAACAGGGTTGTTCTCTATTGGCAAGGTGGCCATGCAAATGCATACTTCTTCTTTGCCAAAGGAGAATTGCCCTGCCATTCTTTCCCACAATATGTAAGCAACAAATTACACGCAGAAAGACATCAAATTAGTCCGGCAGATTAAACTAGGATCGGACCAGCCGGCTCAAACTCGGTCATGACAGCTCTGAAATGGTTTGCATTATAAAACTCAATGGGTTAATCAAATGTGTAAGGCAAAACTTAACTTATAATTTAAGCTGGTCAAATAAATTTTTTATTCACATATTTTGTAAAATCGCAACTATTACTCACTTGTTGTCCATACCGTACGCTAAAAGAAATTTATACATTCCCTAAAAAATTGCATGGACAAATTGAGATTTGGAGGTGGAGTTCATTTTTCCTCACAAAAACGATGTTTCATAGGGCTACCATTTCCTTTAAATTTTCAGTAGTGGGAGGACTTGTGCTCACAAAAATGTGGACTTTTTGACGTGCAAGATATATCTTTTATTAATAAAAAAATTCGACATGTTCGTAGGCTAACAGTTAGCAGGAAATTTTTAAAATTTTATTTATATGTTTAGCAGGAAAGATGGGTTATAGCCCGACTCAACCAACTTCAATTGAAAAAGGTTGAAACCTTAGGATTTCTCGTGCTTCAGTACTCATCAATTCGTGCCGTTCCTCTCCTTCAGTTTGTGACTGCCGTTCATCTCCTCTCCCATCCAGTTTGCCAACTCGTCAGCTATAATGCTCCAGGGATTGGCTGTTTCTTCCGCTTCTGCTATTTCCTTTACCCCAGAATCTGTTTCTGTCAATTTAAATTTTGTAACATTAATTTTTTATTTTTATTTTTCTTTATTAATATAGATTATTCACATAAAAAATGTTCAATTTCTCCAGCCAATATTTTCACATAATTTTGTCTCCCTATAATTCACTGTCGCCAGTAAATCTGATTTTTAGTTGGCTATGTCTCAACATTGACAAGGGCACATTTTTTATAGCCGCCCTTGTCAATGTTGAGACAAAGATATTGGAATCACTATCAAGTAGCAGACAATTTTCATATTAGCACATTGGCTAGAGGAATTGTAATCTATCTTCAATTTATATTTTGTTCATAAATTGAATCCGTGCGACTTTTTTATGGTTACTACTTGTCTCCGGTTATTACTTTGTTTTTGTGCAGATGAATCTGATTTCTCATAAGAAACGTCCTGTTAGAGTTTTCCTTTCAAGGTCTCTCCTTGCTTCCACAGATATGGGACTAACAGATTTTGTGACCTCAAGGGAGAAACTTTATACTATTTCTTATTTGTGTCTAGTTTTAGTGAGTACACAGTTTTACATACTGCTAATGTAACAAAAGTTTGATCCCACCAAAAGTTTCATATTAACAAAAAAGCATCCCACCAAAAAGTATTGTGGCTCTCTTAATGGTTCAAACTCCCGCTCGATTAATCTTTTGTTCATATTAACGAGTTGAGCATGAAAATTTACATGGAAATTATTATTGGAATGATTACACATTTTATAGAAATATTTTAATCAAACTTGATTCTTATGTAGAGTCTGAAGCACGTCTCTCAATGTGTAGCGTCTTTTCCAGGTGTAGGTGCTGTCTGGAGGAGGGCCTTAGGAAGGAGGTTAGATGAAGTTGAATTTTAAATAGGGATGGTAATATTACCACATTCCGTGCCCATAGATTACATTCTCAAAGGAGGAATATGCTGATTAAGTTTGCGTCGACACATGATTCAATAGTGAGCCATTTCAATATTTTCCAAATTAATTTTTTTTTTCTCAAGCATAAAATGAAAGTGCATTATCCTATGACTTGACACAATCATTTAGAAGTATCTAAAAATCATAGAAAAAGAAAAATTGTAAAATATTCCGAGCGGGAGTGCTGGGGAAGAGAACTGATACCTTGACCTCAAGAATGAAATAGTGAGAATTTCTCTAAGACAATAGTCCTCGTATATCCAATTTGGATGCAATTTAATTTGTGTTGTGCAGCAGCCCGAGCATGTGATTCTAAAGTAAATGTAGTGTAGTTAGGAATAAAAGTGGCCTTTTTTATTTTCGTTAAAGGAAGAATTGCACTTATGTTTCACTCTAATAAATCCAGACAATCACCCAACCCTGCGCCTAACCACTCACCTACCCAACACTACACATTGTTAGGTGGGGGGAGCCTCCATCACTATCGTTACTGTTACTTTGAAAATAAATTATTTTTATTTATTTATTTCTTCCAAATTCATTAAAAGTTCTTGTTAGGAAGAAATGGAGTTAATTGGAATGTGGATGGGAAAATGTGGTCGGTGGAGGTGGAGGAAATGAGATAGCGGTGGTTGTTCTGAGGCTCACTAGTCAAGACGGATGAGGCTTGTTCCATGTAATGGTTGAGGTCGGATGGATCGGTGAAGATGAATATATCTGGTCAACCTCAACCCCACAGCAGCATCAACCACCTTCATCGCCTCATCTCCTCCACCTCTGTCGATTCTGTTTTCCCCATCTCCATTTGCTCTCAGTAAGAATTTTTAAAAAACTAAGAAATAAATAAAGATAAATAAAATATCTTCAACACCAATGGTAGCAAAAGTGGAGAAGGCTTCTTCACCTACAAACGGATGGGTAGGGGTTAGATATTAGGGTTGGGTGGTTGTGTAGATTGGGGGAGAAATGTTTTTGTCAATTGATAGATTTTTGAACAAAATTCATTAGAATAATTTTTGGCGCACATTTATTAAAACTTTGGATATTCACTGCACATTTTTTAAATGTTTGAGATTTCCAATACCCTTCTAACAAATAAAATTTTAAACGACCATTCTACCATTTTCGAAATTGGTCAGATTATGATCAAAATTGATCTCTGGTCAATTAACTGATTTTTGAATGAAAACCGTCAAGGTCATTTAGTTGCGCCAATTTGAAAGGTTTGGGACCAACAATTTGAAGTTTGAGGTAAATTTTGCACATTTTTAAAAATTTAGGACTGACGCTACAATTATTCTTTTAGTTATGAATCGTTGTATTTGTTAGGTTTCGTTAAGATATTTCTATATCATTTGAAGTTGTACAATTTTTCATAAACTCATTACCTAACCTATGTTTAGTTAATGAGAGATTTAGTTCTCACGTTTTCAATAAATACATATCTCGAACAAAGTATCGCATTGTCTATCTATCATCTTCTTCAAACCAAAAAGAATCACATGCTATATTAAAAACCAAGTCTTTCACTGCCTCAACCATTAGTGACAGTATTATGAGGTCACAACCACCTTTGAAATTCAAATAATAACTTTTTTCAGTTATCATTATTAACTAAGGTATACACCTCGTGCAACTACAATTGTGATGTGAACCCACGTAGCAATAGTAGTTATGGAACTCACGACAAATTAGAACCCAAGAAAGTCAAGAATCAACGTTTGAAAAGCTCGACTCAATAAATTATTGAATCAAAGAACAAAGACAATCGCTAACAATATGTTGACCCCGTGATCACAAAACTTTTGAACCTTATTTAAATTGTAGAGTGCCACAAGAATTTAATTATTGATAAGTTCAAAATTAATTCAATGAAAAATGAGAAGAAAGCACTGTGTCTCGTAGTAATCTATCTCAAATTGTGTATGTCTTTACGATTTGCGCAGACTTACCCTCGTATCATGGATCACATCATTCCTTCCCATCTTTGAAAAAATTCGACCTTGAATATGTACCTGCATCAAAGAGAGAAAGATAAGAAACAACAAAAATGCAAATTATTATGAACTTACCTTGAAGATCCAAATTGTAGCCATTGGTTTCAATCTTTTCAATGGCGTGGAATGATCCATCTCCTCTAGGATGTAATCCTAAGATTTTTTGCATTCGAACAAGTCATTTTTGCCTAAGCACCTAAATCCAATCACCTGATTCGAATACTTTACGCTTCTCCCTTTTGCTACCTTAAGATGCATATAATTATATCCCCTACTTTATATCTAAGCTACTACTTACACTAATAGTTAAAAGAATTAAACCAAACAAAGTTAACAGATTTAAATCATAAACCATATCGAATTGTGTAGTACAAGTAGTAGAGGACACTATATTGGTTCCCAACATATTTCATAAATTCGAACCAAAATAGTTAAGGATTTCAAGATTGAAATATAGATTCTCATACCTCAAATCACCAACAATGCACCCCAAATGTCTATCATACTCAATTAATTGCTTGCAACATACTAGAATATCATTAATTAATAATTGTTTGCTTATTAATGCATATGAAGAATGACTTATTACTCTCATAGAAATTTTAGATGCATTAATGTGTAAAAGTACATGCCCCATGTGAAAAAATATTACTACGTGTTAGACCGTCATTAAACCTATGTATGGGGTATTGATTCTTTATCATGCCATATTTGAATGTTTCTTCAATTCTTATCAAATTCTCCATTCACACCGAATAAATTGGATATTCAATGGGTGGTATCCCACTAAGTTTTTATGGAACGAGTATTTGAGTTCATGCAATAAAGAAATATCCAAACTGGGGACGGGTTTATTAGTTATCATTAAATCCCTCTCAATTTTTCTTTTTTTTTTTTTTCATAGAAACTCACTTTTGATTTTTTTTTCTCTTCTCATTATACTCTCTTTCTTTTCTTTTCTTTCTCGTGACTCTGCTTTTTTTACTTCCTCACAATTAGACACCTCACTATATTCTATCATAATCTCATTTCGCCTTTATTTGTTTTTCTTTTCTTCCTCACCTCTTAATCTCAATTGGTCATTGACCTATCGTGTGGTGTTAATGGTACAAGAGTAACACATCTCCCACCTTTTACAGAGTTATACTTAATTCTTGAATCCATCATGTTTAACATTCGTATCATACTATCATGGTATTCCCAACAAAACTTGCCTACGTACCTAACCTCTCCACCCATCACTTCATCACTATACCTCCCAATTGAGAAATTCATGAAAACTTGCCTATGTACCCTAGCCTCTCCACATTCATCTAATCACTGCAATTTAAAAAGCTTATAATGTTTTATCATTGTAAATCCTAATTTCTCAAGAAGTGTAGTACTAGCAATATTAGTACATCTACCCCTATCAATAATCAAACTACATACCTTATTTTTGACATGGCATCTAGTATGAAAGATGTTGTCGTGTTGCTGCTCCACATCATCCTGTGTATTAAGAGCACGCATCACGACAAATAACTCACCTCCTAGCTGATACTATATTACATCTCCTTCATTAGCATCCTCTAACGCCTGTATATCATCACAATCATTTTCACTCACCTCTCCATTGTCACACAAGATCATTGCCCTTTTGTTTGGATATTGAGAAATAATGGGCCCCGATTCCAAACACTTGAAGCATTTGATACCCCGAGTCTTAGAAGGTTGGGAGTCCGTTTTGGGTGTAATTTTGCTAACCACATCCTCATTTTCCTTTGGTGGTTTGGTCTTACTATTCAAAACAGTCCCATCACCAATGCAACAGATATGGAGATTTTAATGTTTTAAGGTTTCATTACTTGCTATATTAGATACTTTGGTATCTCATTATTGTATTACTAGGAACTTAGCTATCATGTTATCTTTATTACTAACAATAAAATTTCATCACAGCCTTTGCTTTAAGAACACCCAATCTCTCTCCCTCCCCCCCAGTCCCGACCCAGGAACAAAAAAATAATTATCAAAGTTGTTGACTTTTTAAATGAACTTTCTAGTTTCCAAGATATACCATTTTCTGCACTTACAGCAGGAAATGCATAGAACAAACGTTAAAAAAAAAGGTGCAAAGTGAAAGGCAACTTGGGACCATGGCTCTAATGAAAAGTAAAGGGAAGCCCTAGATGAATAATCCCAAGCATATGCCACATCTAGTTTCAGCATATCCAAAATGAAGGTGCGAACCAGAGAGTATAAAAAGTATGCTCTTAGAAATGGAACCTCCATGGCTGCTTTGAGGAAAAGGAAAATGTGTGGGTAAAGGAGTAACAGGGTAGTTCTCTATTGGCAAGGTGGCCATGCAAAGGCATACTTCTTCTTTGCCAAAGGAGAATTGCCCTGCCATTCTTTCCCACAGTATGTACGCAACAAATAACTCGAAGAAAGAGAATGTTCGTTTCATCAAATTAGTCAGGCAGATTAAACTCGGATCAGACCAGCCGGCTCAACCTCGGTCATGACAACTCTGAAATGGTTTGCATTATAAAACCCAATGGGTTAATTAAATGTGTTTGGCAAAGCTTAAATTATAATTTAAGTGGTCAAATATATTTTTTATACACATATTTTGTAAAATCACAATTATTACTCACTTATTGTCCATACCGCACATACCGCACACCACAGGAAATTTATACATTCCCTACAAAATTTCCATTGACAAAATTTCCATTCACAATTTGAGTTCATTTTTCCCCACAAAAATGATGTTTCATAGTGCTACAATTTCCTTCAGAATTTTCAGTAGTGGGAGGAATTGTGCTCACAAAAATGTGTACTTTTCCAACAAAATATTTGAGGCGCATGATATATCTTCTGCCAATAAAAAAATTTGACATGTCCGTAGGCTAATAATTAACAGGAAATTTTTCAATTTCTATTTATATTTTTAGCAGGAAATATGGGTTATGGCCCGACCCAACCAACTTCCATTGATTTAACTTGAAAAAAAAAAAAGGTTGAAACCTTATGATTTCTCCTGCTTCAGTACTCATCAATTCATGCCGTTCCGCTCCTTCAGTTTGTGACTGCCGTTCGTCTCCTCTCCCGTTCAGTTCGCCAACTCGTCGACTATAATGCTCCTGGGATTGGCCGTTTCTTCCTCTTCTGCGCGCTATTTCCTTTACCCCGGAATCTGTTTCTGTCAATTTAAAACTTGTAACGTTAATTTTTTTTTTCTTCATTCATTTAGATTATTCACATAAAAATTGTTCAATTTCTCCAGCCAATATTTTCACATAATTTTATCTCCCTATAGTTCACTGTCACCGGTAAATCTGATTTTTAGTTGACTATGTCTCAACATTGTCAAGGACACATTTTTTATAGCCCTTGTCATTGTTGAGACAGCGCTAATCACTATAAAGTAGCAGACAATTTTCACATTGGCACATTGGCTAGAGAAATTGTAATCTATCTTCAATTTATATTTTGTTCATGGAGATACATCAAGGTCGATCGGCACTGAATCCGTGTGACTTTTTTATGGTTACTACTTGTTATCTGGGTAGTTATTACTAAGTTTCTTGGTAAGGATTCTAGTCTCCAGTTATTACTTGGTTTTTGTGCAGATGAATCTGATTTCTCATAAGAAATGTCCTGTTAGAGTTTTCCTTTCAAGGTCTCTCCTTGGTTACACAGAGATGGGACTAGCAGATTTTGTGACCTCAAGGGAGAGACTTTATACCATTTCTTATTTGTGTCTAGTTTTACTGAGTACACAGTTTTACATACTGCTAATGTAACAAAAGTTTGATCCTGTAATCCCACCAAACAAAGCGTGCCTCCTCAGTTGTGGAGCTTCAACAGGTATTGTGGTTCTCTTAATGGTTCAAACTCCCTCTCGATTAATCTTTTGCTCATATTAAAGAGTTGAACATGAAAATTTAAATTGAACTGACATGGAAATTATTATTGGAATGATTCCACATTTTATGGAAATATTTGACCCTAACTTGATGCTTACTACGTCTGAAGCACGCTTCTCAATACATAACATCTTTTCCAGGCGTAGGTACTGTCTGGAGGACGGCCATGTGGAGGAGTTTTGATGAAGTTGAATTTTAAATAGGGATGGTAATATTTCCACATTCTGTGCCGTTAGAGTACATTCTCAAAGGAGGAATATGCTCATAAAGTTTGCGTCGACACATGATTTAATACTGAGCCATTTCAACATTTTACAAAATAATGTTTTGCTCAAGCATAAAATGAAAGTGCGTCCTCCTATGACTTGACGCCAGGAACGATCCAGGACCAGATAATAGACTGGGCTAATACGAAAAATAAAATAAAATTACATGAATTTTTTTATTTTTTTTACATAAATAATTTTTTTCCTACCAAAAAAAATTCAGCAACCCGAGCATGTGATTCTAAAGTAAATTTAGTGTAGTCAGGAATAAAAGTGGCATGCTTTCTTTTCGTTAAAGGAAGAATTGCACTTATGTTTCACTCTAATAAATCTAGACAATCACCCAACCCAGTGCTCAACCCCTCACCTACCCAACCCTACTGATTATTAGGTAGGGGAGCCACCACTATCGTTACTGTTACTTTGAAAATAAATTATTTATCTTTATTTATTTCTTTCAAATTCATTAAAAGTTCTTGTTTGGAGGAAATGAAGTTAATTGGAATGTGGATGGGAAAATGTGGTCAGTGAAGGTGGAGGAAATGAGATAGCGGTGGTTGTTCTGAGGCTCACTAGTCAAGACAAATGAGGCTAGTTCCATGTAATGGTTATATATATGTTATGGTTGAGGTTGGATGGATCGGTGAAGATGAATATATTTGGTCAACCTCAACCCCACAGCAACATGGATGGGTGGGGGTTAGACATTGGGGTTGCATGGTTGTGTCGATTGGAATTCATAGATTTTTTAATGAAAATCGTCATAGTACTTTTCGGCATACATTTATTAAGGCTTTGGATATTCACTGCACATTTTTTAGAGGTTTGAAACTTCCAATGCAAATTACCCTTCTAATGAATAAAATTTTAAACGACCATTGTACCCTTTCCAAAATTGGTCAAAAGTAATGGATTTTTGAATGAAAAACGTTCAGTCCTTTAGTTGCACTAGTTTGAAAGGTTTGAGACCAACGTTGCAAACAATTAGAAGTTTGAGGTAAAATTTGCACATTTAAAAAAAAAAAAAATTAGGACTGATGCTACAATTACTCATTTAGTTATAAATCGTTGTATTTGTTAGGTTTCATTAAGATATTTCTATATTATTTGAAGTAGTACAATTTTTCATAAACTCATTAACTAACCTATGTTTAATTAATGAGAGATTTAGTTCACACGTTTTCAACAAATACATATCTCGAACAAAGTACCACATTGTCTTAGCCCCAAGCTATAATCTATGTATCATCTTATTCAAATCAAGAAGAATCACGTGATATATTAAAACCCAATTCTTTCACTGCATCAACCGTTAGTGACCGTATTACGAGGTCACAACCGCATTTGAAATTAAAATAATAACTTTTTTTCAGTTATCATCAATAACTAAGGTATACACCTTCATGTAACTACAATTGGGGGATTCATCTTGTGCATCCAATGTTTAGAACCTAGTTTTAATACCATTTCCTGGTTTAGAATTAGGGTTTCATCTCATAATGTCAACATATTAGGTGGAGTAGTCAATATTTTCTTATTAACTCATTATCTACTCCATGTTTAGACAACGGGAGATTTAATTTACATTGGGATTATATGAAATTAGAAAGCCAATCCAACTTTTATATATATATAAGATTTGAGATTCCATATTAAAATATTAACCATGTTAAGAGGAGTATTACAAACCCTTGTATGTTAGTATATAGTTTTATCTTTATCCAATGAGAAATTTATCCATTAACATGCCCTCACAAGATGGTGATTCGATTGAGTAAACCAATCTTAAAATTCTCGTGCTCATTTTTTTAGTTTTAACCTGATTGAATTTGTAACACCCCGCATTTTCTTACTATTTTCATAAGGGCTTAATTTTAATGATAGTCATTTAGCAAATAAAATATTTCGTGTAAGAAAATTGATTTAGAATGATTCAAGAATGTAGGAATTTGAACTTTGAATGAAATGCTAAGGATAAATTTAAGAAAGTATTTCTTGAATTCGAATTGGACACTTTTAAATTTGGAATTTTTTTACTTTAAAAAATAAAATTGTATGCTGCTAGCAGTTTTCTGAAAGTTTATTTCACACCAGCAAAAGAAAAAAAAATCTAATTTGAATACTAATTTGCACAAAAAAAAAAGTTTTGGAATTTCATGGATTGGAAATGAAAACAAATGAAGAATGTGAAAAACACGGAGAATGAAAAACAAAGACTCAAACAAAAGGAAAAAAGATATAACCTTGATTTTTGGAGCGTTACTATGATACCAACTGATGTGGATCCACATAACAATAGTAGCTACGAATCCCACGAAAAATTAGAAAAAAATCCAAGAATCAACATTTGAAGCTCAACCCAATAAATTATTGAACCAAAGAACCAAAACAATTGCTAACAATATGTTGATCTCGTGATCACAAATCTTATGAACCTTACTTAAATTGTAGAACACCACAAGAATTTAATTATTGATAAGTTTGAAATTAATTCAATAAAGAACGAGAGGAAAAAAATACGCTAATATCACTCAAAACCTACTTAAAATGGAATTGAGCTCTAGAAATAACAAAAGATATCACAAAAATAGAATTAGTCATATTTATATGGAACTCATAAAACCTACTTTAAATGGAATTGAACTCTAGAAATAACAAAATATATCACAAAATAGAGTTTTAACTAAAATAGAAGATTGCGCGAAATTTGAAAAATTCAAGACCAGAATTGCACTATGTGGCCGCAAAGGCTTCCTCCATGCAGTTGCATAGGCCAATTGTTAGCCTTTAGTTTTGATTCGGAATGGAGGCATGTAGCCGCATGCCTATTTACAATATGCGGTCACATAGCTTCTCTGTTTAGCTCCTTCGTCTATTGCTTGAACCAAGTTGATTCATCTTATTTATTCTTCCAGGCTCCACATGAAACTTGTTCATTTGCTTGTCGTGATCAATGTTTTATCCACTGTGGCTTGAGCAAGTAGTCTCATTGCTTCTTTGATCCGTTTCGCTCTCGACCTAGTCATAGGCCCTTCCTCAACGATCAATCAATCATTGTCCAGACTTTCCCTGGTATCATAGATCACATCAGATTGGGGAATTCGTCTTGTGCATCCTAAATTTAGAACCTAGTTTTAATACCATGTATTGGTTGAGAATTAGGGTTTCATCTCATAATGTTAACATATTAGGAGGAGTGGTCATATATATATATATATATATAAATATAATAGATTCCATTTTAAAATGTCATTTGCTTGTTGTGATCAATGTTTCGTCTATTGTGGCCTGAGCAAGTAGTCTCATTGCTTCTTTGACCCGCTTCGCTCTCGACCTAGTTATAGGCCCTTCTTCAACAATCAATCAATCCTTGTCCGGACTTGCCCTCGTATCATAGATCATATCATATTGGGAGATTCATCTTGTGCATCCTAAGTTTAGAACCTAGTTTTAATACCATGTACTGGTTGAGAATTAGGGTTTCATCTCATAATGTTAACATATTAGGAAGAGTGGTCATATATATATAAATATAAATAATATATATATATATATATATATATATATATATATATAATAGATTCCATTTTTGTTTCGTCTATTGTGGCCTGAGCAAGTAGTCTCATTGCTTCTTTGATCCGCTTCGCTCTCGACCTAGTTATAGGCCCTTCTTCAACGATCAATCAATCCTTGTCCGGACTTGCCCTCGTATCATAGATCATATCATATTGGGAGATTCATCTTGTGCATCCTAAGTTTAGAACCTAGTTTAAATACCATGTACTGGTTGAGAATTAGGGTTTCATCTCATAATATTAACATATTAGGTGGAGTGGACAATATTCTTTAATGTTAACATATTAGGTGGAGTGGTCATATATATATAAGACTATAGATTCCATTTTAAAATGTCAATTTTGTCAAGAGGAGTAATCCAAACTTTTGTATGTTAGTTTATATCTTTATCTTTATTCGATGAGAAATTTATCCACTAACACGGCCTTACAAGATAGTTACTCGATTGAGCAAAGCAATCTTGAAATCCATGTGCTCATTTTTTGAGTTTTAATCGGATCAAATTGCTCGTTGGAGTTTAATGGGATCTGATACCATATTAAGACTTGATGTTCCACCTTAAAAACTCAGCCTTGTTAAAAGGAGTGATCCAAATACTTATATATTGATCTATAGTTTTATCTTTATTCGACATGGGATCTATCTCTTATATACATGTTTCTTTCTTAATTGGGAAAAAATCATGAGGTATACATAAATGAGTGAGGATTTATAATCTACAAGAGAGTTCGTGATTTTCCATCAATGCGTGAATTAATGGCTTGATTAGATTAGAGAAATGTATAAAATTTTCAACTTTCTAAAGGACATTCGAATCTGAGATTTATGGCTAGAAATATGACTTAATAGGTTCCGCATATTGTTTATATATCATGAAATTTTTTACACCCTAAAATGTACAAAGGCACCACGTAAGCACCAACACGAAAAATATGACCACATAGGCCTTTGGGAATACACCACGTGGAAACTTTGTATGTTAATCGTTGTCTTACGTGAAGGTAACTAACTAGCCAGTCTTCGCTTCGACAGTATTGTCATCCCTCGAAGTCTTTTCATAACATCATCTATTTACATAAGCTTCACCGATCGATGGAGCCCCTAGAAGTTGGACATCCTAGGCAAAGCACCAACATTTGGCAAGGAAAATACCTCATTAGTTCTTGAAAATTAACACTGGGATCCTTGAGGATTAGGGAAAATCAATATCCACAAGGAAACACAGTCGCATAAGGAACAATCTCGCTAAGGGGAATTTAATAAAACTTATTCAAGAATCTATGAACAATCATAGCTAGCCGCATGGGCGGACACAAGGTAGGGCCTAGTGGGGCACATGCCCCACTAACTTTTGAGATTTTTTTTTTTTTTTTTTAAAATAAAGTCATGTTTGGTATTGATTGAAATATAAATTTTAATCTAAATCAAAGTTAACAATTAATTTTATTAACATATATCATGAAATCTTTAAATATATAACTTTTATCAAAATTTACTAAAAATTTGACTTTAATCTCCACCAAACAGGGGCAAAATCACAATAAATTTGAAAGCTAATTTTAAAAATTCTCCGACGATCGTACGCTAATCGATTTTACAAATTGTTTATATCATCTCAAAACTTATTTCGAGAACTATATTATGGACATATCGAATAGTCTAAACAGATATCGAAAATAGTTAAAAATACGTTAAACGTGAGTTTTGAAGAAAGATGTCCAACTCGAATATTTTTTTTTTAAAATTCAATTATTTCATTAATATTTATTATTTTTATGATACAAATTTTTTAATGTAATTTTCATCATTTTATTAGGAAATTTTATATGGAATATGACAAAAAAATTTGAATTTTTTACATTCGAAAAAGTCATATTCTATGTAAATGGTCGGATGCAAAATTACATGAGTACGAGTTTTTTGGACGTAAATTTTCGAGCGTATAATTTCCCCCAACTTTTTTTCGAGTTTAATTGTGCCCCCCTAAGTTTCAAGTCCTGCGTCCGCCCCTAGCCGATTTATCCTAATTCCATAAGAACTCTTTCTCTATAATACTAAATAGTCATGCGCAAATAATGTGAAATGTATGCATGAGGGTATCAACGGTGTCTTTAGCTAAATATCTACTTGTGTGTCTCTTCCACACTCAGTACCCTTTATATTGGTTGACTTGACCATGAAAGTGCCAACAGTGTCTTTACTTAGTATTCCCAGAATAATCATGCTCCATGTACATTATTTTTTACATCATTATTTACATTGTGTCACATTGTAACACATCATTGGACAATTTAAAAAAAAAACACTTTTCCCACATACAATTTTTTGATAACAAAGTGATGTCAAAAACCATATAAGGGATGGAGCGTACATTTAGATTTATTGTTCCAAGAACGCGAGAACTGTACATACCATCTTGCCACATCATCGGATTCAGTTGGCCTCCATCTTTTGTTACCTTCGAAGATGAAGACGAAAACGAAGAGGACGGCACTTTACCTATAACCCTTGAATATTCGTGAACTTCTTCTGATTGGTTTTGAGAGTCAATTTCTTTAGAAGACATTGTCATTGAGGTTGGCCGAAGTGTCAATAGTTTCTTCTTGTGGAATAGGTTGATGGAAGCGGTGCAGTTTGGAAACCACATAAAGCGATATAAACCAAAATAAAATAAATGGAAAGTCTGTGATAAGAATGTAAAATGCATATTTTACCTCCTTATTTTATGTGCTCGTATGATTAATTAGTACCAAAATGTACTCATTACATTCATATTTTGATTTAGGTGACAATTTTATGGATATGGCGTAATTTGAAAGAAATAAGCGAACAAGGGCAAAAATGAAAGAAAATGAAGTTTGGGGATTGAAATGAGAATACGTAAATGTTATGTGAAACATCACGATGAAGATTTAAGAGTGTTAGAGGTCAATCGGATGAAGAAAAAAAGTCAAAGGGATGAAATACAATAAAAGTATTATCACATATCAACTCCTGGACGAAAATGTTATATTTCAAATTTTCAGTCTCAGTTTGAGACCCATTTTTGGCATAAGAATTGTTCGAATTGGAAAACTTATATTTATCTAATATTTGTATACCATTGAGTTATCTTTTCAATGCATCTTAAATCGCCTCAATCAGATATTAGGAGAGAAATATATGATCAAAATACTTAAAGTTGTCCGGTGGAAAACTAGTAAAATTATGCAGTTGTATAGTGTAATCTTCCTTGCAGTCGCATGAGCACCTTAAGAGATTTTTAGAGCTCAGTTTCAATATTCTATGTGACCGCATTACTTACTACTATGCGGTCGCATAGGTGTTTTCTGATACTAAATTTTTCGAACTTAAGTCAAACATCTATGGAAACAACTATATATACGTGATTTGCAACCCTAAAAAGGGGAGAACGCCTATAAACGTCATTCTTTATTATTTTGCTCATAGATTCATAAATTGTAACTAAACTTTTACACTTGATCGAAGGAGATTGAAGTCTCGGAACCACATATTGTGATATCTAAATTGTTTTTCTTAGTTTAATTCATGTTTTTGAGTATTGAATATTCTTCTACATTTATTTTCAGATTTTTATGTTTAATTGCTAAGAGACCTACTAGTTTATTTTTCATTATAATCTACCGTTAAGTTAAATATCAAATTCGCAATTGTTTGATTTCTTTAACTTGTGAAGCAACTAGGGTTTGATAATTTGCTGCTTTGGTAATTGTTGAATTTTAGGAAGAATGTTCAATTAAATTAAATGCAACTGCTTGTTCTTATGTTCTTTAACTTTATTAATCTTTCTAATTCGTAATGCAATTATCAAATTAAATATAGAGCGCTTGTCTTAGGTTGTTTGGTAATTATGGTTGATTGGGTCGCTTGTATTCTAATTAATTATAAGTAAGGTGAGATAGAAAACTAATTCCAACGGTGAATATTCAAAATATGGGTTGATTTATACTTGTATCGATGATCAATTTTATTCTTGAAGGTGAATATTGACTTGGACCAAGGTTAATCTTTGGATTGTTTTCATTAATTTAATTTTTATTGTTATTAATTGCGTTATTTACAATTGTTTGAATACAAAAACCCCTCAATCATTATACGAAATATAAAATATTGAATTACATACTCTTCATAGGATCGACTCTTACTTCTATTACTACATTTGTTTCAGAGGTTAAAGTATTACTTTTGGGTGTCTGTGAATCTGTGCGAAAAATTACCAAAACAAAAAGAGAACTGGAACTTGGCTACTACACTGGTTGGAAAACTTGAACGAAAGATGGCCGAAAAAACATAAGCTTGAGGATAAAAAATTTTCCAAAGAAAAAGGAAGAGGCAAGGATTTGCCTTACATAGGTGAGGGTCGTCGCCCCTGATCCATAAGATCTAATAACAGATTTCAGCAGCCGTTCAAGGGGGAAGCAATCCTAGCTCTTGAACATCCTTTACAAACTGCACATTTTCATATAAAAACAGAGAAAAAACCGATCCACACAATGTTTGGATATTGCAACGAAATAAAATCATTCTTCATTTTCTTACAAATTTAATAAGAAATAATTAAATAGAGAACATGGATAATATTAAAATACTCAATGAACACAATTGATTTTAAATATTTTATTCTGAAAGAAATTATTCTTAATATTATAGACTTATTAATTACTATTTATTTGTTAAAAAAATATACTTCTAAGTTCCATGATAAGTAATTACTCTAATTTTATCTCGCATTGCTAAATTAAACAGGGCTTGCGTATAAGTTGATTTTAAAAGAAATGTATGTTGTAGTGAGTGTGATATGAGACATTGTATATCACGGCTCCCAAACTTAAAAATTTAATAATATGGCAACAATTATTTTTATATATGGGTGAATTGCCGGGCAAATCTCCCTTGGCAGTGGGCTAAATAAAACAGCCATATATAACAGTCAAGTAGCCTTCTGCCAATGGCATAATTGCCCAGTAATGCATCCATATACTTTGAAGAGACCTGATCAACAGTGCGCAGTACTCGTATCTATTATAGCTCATGAAAATATGTGGTGTTTTGCTTGCAACAAGGATATTTTTGTATTCCTCAACCAGTGGAATGATCCAATATTCTAGTAATTAACTGTTTATTATGATTTACAATAAATATTTCAAGCAAGAAACTTGAGTGGATCAATTAGGTCGTAGCCTTAGTCGAGTGGTACTGGTACAATTGTTTACTTTATTACGGAAGAATCGCCTTCGCACAGTGAAAATAAACCCTTGGCATTGTCATTGTTGAGGAATAAATTATTCGAACGTATGAATATCCAGTAGAATATTGCAAAAATAATCAAAAGAGGTGGTAAATGATAACATATGATTTAAAAAAAAAAAAAAATATGAAATGGGTGTGTGACAATGTCGTGCAATAGTTTTGGAAATTTTAATGTTTTAAGGTGTCATTACTTACTATATTAAATACTTTGGTATCTCATTAGTGTATTATTAGGAACTTAGCTATCATGTTATCTTTATTAATAATAATAAAACTTTGCTTTAAGAACCCCCCCCCCCCCCCCCCTGCGTTCCCCTGCCAGTCCCGACCCAGGAACAAAAAACTAATTATCAAAGTTGTAGACTTTTTAAATGAACTTTCCAGTTTCCAAGATATACCATTTTCTACACTTACAGCAGGAAATGTATAGAACAAACGCTAAAAACAAAAAGTGCAAAGTGAAAGGCAACTTGGGACCATGGCCCTAATGAAAAGTAAAGGGAAACCTTAGAGGAATAATCCCGAGCATATGCCACATCTAGTTTCAGCATATCCAAAATGAAGGTGCGAACCATACAGTATAAAAAGTAAGCTCTTAGAAATGGAACCTCCATGGCTGCTTTGAGGAAAAGGAAAATGTGTGCGTAAAGGAGTGACAGGGTTGTTCTCTATTGGCAAGGTGGCCAAGCAAATGAATACTTCTTCTTTGCCAAAGGAGAATTGCCCTGCCATTCTTTCCCTCAATATGTAAGCAACAAATAACTCGCAGAAAGACATCAAATTAGTCGGGCAGATTAAACTCGGACCAGCCGGCTCAAACTCGGTCATGACAACTCTGAAATGGTTTGCATTATAAAACCCAATGGGTTAATTAAATGTGTTTGGAAAATCTTAAATTATAATTTAAACTGGTCAAATATATTTTTTATACACATATTTTGTAAAATCCCAACTATTACTCACTTATTGTCCATACCGCACACTACAAGAAATTTATACATTCCCTACAAAATTTCCATTGACAAATTGAGATTTGTAGGTGGAGTTCATCTTTCCCCACAAAAATGATGTTTCATAGGGCTACAATTTCCTTCAGAATTTTCAGTAGTGGGAAGACTTGTGCTCACAAAAATGTGTACTTTTTCCAACAAAATATTTGACGCGCAAGATATATCTTTTGCCAATAAAAAAAATTGACATGTTCGTAGGCTAATAATTAGCGCGAAATTTTTCAATTTCCATTTATATCTTTAGCAGGAAATATGGGTTATAGCCCAACCCAACCAACTTCAATTGATTTAACTTGAAAAAAAAAAAAAAAAGAGGGAGGTTGAAACCTTATGATTTCTCCTGCTTCAGTACTAATCAATTCGTGCCGTTCCACTCCTTCAGTTTGTGACTGTCGTTCGTCTCCTCTCCCGTTCAGTTCGCCAACTCGTCGACTATAATGCTCCTGGGATTGGCCGTTTCTTCCTCTTCTGCTATTTCCTTTACCCCAGAATCTGTTTCTGTCAATTTAAAACTCGTAACATTAATTTTTTTTTTCATTCATTTAGATTATTCACATAAAAAATGTTCAATTTCTCCAGCCAATATTTTTCATATAATTTTGTCTCCCTATAATTCACTGTCGCCGGTAAAATCTGATTTTTAGTTGGCTATGTCTCAGCATTGACAACGGCACATTTTTTATAGCCCTTGTCAATGTAGAGACAAAGCTATTGGAATCACTATAAAGTAGCAGAAAATTTTT
This sequence comes from Fraxinus excelsior, assembly GCA_019097785.1. Classification (NCBI taxonomy): domain Eukaryota; kingdom Viridiplantae; phylum Streptophyta; class Magnoliopsida; order Lamiales; family Oleaceae; genus Fraxinus; species Fraxinus excelsior. Next base: position 39,266,509 of record CM032624.1, on the reverse strand, counting down.
ACATTAGCACATTGGCTAGAGGAATTGTAATCTATCTTCAATTTATATTTTGTTCATGTCGGTATTGAATCCGTGTGACGTTTTTATGGTTACTACTTGTTATCTGGGTAGTTATTACTAAGTTTCTTGGTAAGGATTCTAGTCTCCAGTTATTACTTGGTTTTTGTGCAGATGAATCTGATTTCTCATAAGAAACGTCCTGTTAGAGTTTTTCCTTTCAAGGTCTTACCTTGGTTGCACAGATATGGGACTAGCAGATTTTGTGACCTCAAGTTTGTGTCTAGTTTTAGTGAGTACACAGTTTTACATACTGCTAATGTAACAAAAGTTGATCCTGTAATCCTACCAAACAAAGCATGCCTCCTCAGTTGTGGAGTTTCAACAGGTATTGTGGCTCTCTTAATGGTTCAAACTCCCTCTCGATTAATCTTTTGTTTAAACCTAAACGTAACATTCACTTTAATTGATTTAGAATTTCATTAAATCCATTAACCAATGACGATTAATTTCGTTAATCCTCATTAATGTGAAAATGTTTTTTTAATTTGTGTAACTTACCTGTTTATACTTGAAAAACATTTTTAATTCATGTAAGTTACGTGTCTATAGTGGAAAAAATTATATATACGTGTGTATATTTTAGATGAAAAGATTTTCTTCTACCACAAAGTTTATATTGTACACATTTCACACCACTAACACTGTTGAAATTGAACATAGTATCATATTTATATTTTTCACAAACTATACTTTCAGATATCTTGGTAACAACTGAGGTAAGAACACTTTGTGAAGGTCTTCAATTCTTATTTCTTGATGTTTATATAAATTTTGACATGAAATACTATAAGGCATTCAGGTCGATTTCTATGTTAATTGGCTATTTTGTATACAAAAGGACTAGATTTGATATGTTGTAAAAAGTCAAAAAGTAATGTGCAAATTGTCAAAAATATGGTTTTTAGGTTTAGAGTTCGAGAATGGGAAAAGAAGGAAAAATGACGCAGATTTTCGCTAGACTATCGCCAAGGCTTGGCTCGAGTTTCAAAAGCATAAACTACGTTGCTGGACTGTCGCATCTCCTTCGCTCTAGCGACAAGCTGTCGCTCGACTGTCGCTGAGCCTCGCTCGAGCGACAATGTTGTCCGAGAAATTTTATTTCGTTTTCTAAAGGCTTTTTTTCCCGGCCCATTTGTTTCACAACCTACCTATAAATACTTAAACGCCACAGAACCGTTTTTTCCAAGGTTGAACATTAAGCAAACTTATTGATCTCATATTCTCCTCATCCCTTGAAACTTTCAACCTTCATTATTCACATTGTGATATTTTCTTGGCCGCGAAAATATCAGTTTCAGAATCCAAATATCAAACTGTTGCTTCATCCATATCAGTCAGAGTTGCTAAATATCAAGGGAAGGTGACTGGAGTTCCAATTGGTGAAGAACGTGGTGTTCTCCGTACATCCACAGGAGATAGATGATTCTACAAAATTAGGAGTTGCTGCAAGATAGCAGAATCCAGGTGAGCTTTGGAAATTGCAGCTTGGAATTGGTGCAGGGGCACAAAATCTAAGAGAGTTGTAGGAATTGCAATCAGAACATCAGATAGTATGTGTCGTCGTCTAGTCTGATAAACTATAAGTTACAGAATCATTTATAGTAGATTGTTGACTAGCAAAGTGCTCGGAGTTTTTACCCAATTGGAGTTTCTCCGTGATCATTCTTGTGTTTATTTATTGCTTAAGTTATTTGTGGTATTTAAATATAGAAAAAACCAAATTGTATGTTTAATCATCTAGAATAATAATTAAATTAGTGACTTGTTACTGTTTAATTCTTAAGTTATTGTTTATTCCACATTATTACCTATTCACCCTCATTTCGATATTGTTAGAGTTAAACTACATAACTTTCAATTGATATGAGAGCCTTAATTCAATTCCTGACCCTTATTGATATCTAGATGAGTTAGTCATTATCTGTGCCTCCGTTCTTTGAAAGAAGCAATTATGCTTATTGAAAAGTTCGAATGAGAGTTTTTCTTTAAAATTTGGATGAACGTATCTAGATGAGCGTTCAGACTGGGCGGACTCCACATTCAACTACTATTGTTGGTGTGGTCACACTTACTGATATTTTCCTTTGGACTAAAATGAACTTAGATGAGTGTAACTGTAACAACAAAGCCTTATATGCCATATTGATGGTTGTGTCTATGTGTGAGACTTCTAAGGAAGTTTGGGATATTTTAGAAGCCACATACGAGTGAACTAAAATTGTGAAGAATTCTAAACTGCAGATGTTAACCTCTAGATTTGAAGAAATTAGGATGGCAAGTGATAAATCATTTGATGACTTCTATGCTAAGCTTAATGACATAGTTAATTTGAGTTTCAATTAGGTGAACGGATTCCCGACTCCAAAATTGTTAGAAAAGTCCTTAGATCCCTACCTGAAAGGTTTAGGTCTAAAGTCACACTATTGAGAAAAGTAAGGACCTAGATGCATTAAAAATCGAAGAACTCGTAGGATCACTTCAAACTTATGAACTCGCCCTTTCTCAATCTAAAAAAGTTCAATCCATTACCATGAAAGCTATTAGAGAAGAAGAAAGCGAGTCTACTAATGATGAGACGTTTAGGGATGACGAAATAACTTATTTCGTTAAAACAAAATTCAGAAGGTGATGAGGAATAGGAGGAAGCCTCAAGGACGAAGAAATGAAATCCCTAACAAAGTCTAGAAAGATAGACGTGAGAGAAATACATCTAGGACTCCATTAAGAAAAATCAATCCGTTCAATGTCATTGAGTGTCAGGGCTATGGTCCCTATAGGAATGAATATCCTAATCTGAAAAAGAGTTCAACTAAAGAAAGACGTAAGGCATTAGCAGTGACCTTGAGTGATAAGGAATTAGATTCTAGTGCTCATAGTGATACATATGGTGGTAAGGATAAACAAAATTTCATGGTCTTCACTTCCATTGCTATGATAGAGTCTGATAAGGAGATTAATAAGGTTGAGAGATGAACGGAGTGAAAAATTCAAGGAAGAGTAGAAGGATGAACCAGATATTCATGAATCTTATCATGGACTGTTTGAGGATAGTCTAAAGATTAAAAATGCCAATAAAGTTGTTGAAAAAGGTTAATGATCTTAAACGCGAAAGAGAGAGAGAAAAAAAAAATCTTGGGTGACCTTCAGGATTCCACCAAAAACTTTGTGTTGAAGCTTGTTAATGAGAACTTGGAAGCACAAGTTAAATCCTTAACAAGTGATCTTGAAAAATCTAACACTCAACTCCAATTATTCATGAGTGGTTTACAGAAGCTAGATAATATGTTGGGGATGAACAAGCCTGTGAAAATAGGCATGGTCTAGGTTACGTTCATAATGGTAATATTAATGCTAGTATATCCAAGACCACACGCTCATCCTGGCTACTAACAAAGCTCGGAATAGTGTTTTCACCTAAACCAAAGGTCGGGTATGCCTTAGGATCGAGACCTACTAAATAACGTAGGGTCGATCGTTCTACATATCGACAACAACCTCTGAGCAGGTTTGAACCTAGATTTATTCCCACTTGCTATCATCGTGGTGCTCTGGGACACACAAGACCTAGGATTGTAAACATATGACTAGAAGTAAAAGTCAGGACTTTTCTAGCAAGGTTAACTTTCTTGCTAATCAAGTTAACCATTTAACTGAAATGATGATTCGCTTAACTAAAATCACTTCTACTTCTAAAATGGTTTGGGTTAAAAAGAGCGACCTGGAAGGTTGAAAAAGTGATCGTGCTCTTAAAGGTAAGGGCATTCATATTTCGGCATGATTCGGTTCTTAGATGCATGCGTTTGTAGTTTATTGAGTCCATTCATTCTTGCATGCATCCCACTTATGTGTGTTGTGTCCTTATTTTATTTTAAGATTTTATTTGTTTTGGTATTTATTATTTTTTAATAAAAAATATTGTTTTCAGGCTCTAGACACTTTATGGTGCACTGAAACACAGCATTTGTGACCCCAAGTGTGCATTTTTCTGTACTACACTATCATTTCCATTACTTGGTTCGGTTTAATGTGGAGTATTGAGTATATATTTCTTCATGTGCTATTTGTACAGCACACACTGTGATCTTGTGAGTGAATCTGGACCACGTGTGTGAAATTTAAGGTGGTTGTCATCTGTTAATAAGGTGATCTTGAATGTGAATTGACCTACATTTAGATTATCTTAGCTCATGATAAATCTCCATGTATTATTTAATAAAAAAAAAGGATGTTCTGGTTCATCTTATGATATTGATCGAAGTCTATTTGATTCGAGTAATTAAACGTGAGAGGTTTCTTATAACATGGTGTTTATTGTCAACTGACTTGGGTTAACCGGTTTAAAACTCGTTACATGAGTCAATTTAATCGCTTAATGGACAAGAGTGTGAACATAAGATGCAATATATGAGAAAATCGACATAAAAACTTATATACTCAAATTTAGGGGGAGAAAATTAAAATATTTGTGTAATTGAGCTCGTTTTCATGTCTAAAACTTTTATGGGTTTGACTTTCATTAGTAAGGAAAATTCTTATTTAACAGTGATAATCGCATGTCCTTTCTCACAAATTTAAGATTTGAAGTCATGTTCACGAGAGCATGATAGCACTTAACACGCATGAGTCACTTATACACTTTACTCCATTTTAAACTAAACTAACTACGTGGGAAATTTTTTTATCGATAATGTTGTACTTGTGAAACATGCAATGGTTGAAGTTCCATCTTAATTTAAATATTGTTGAAAACATAAATAAATAAATTGCTATTTTTATTTATTTTCAAAAATTTTAGTGTTATTTTTGTCAACAAGTTTTTTCGCTGGTTTATTGCTAAGCCACGCTCAAGCGACAAGAGCAGAAGCTAGCTCACTTGCTTATCACTCGACTATCGTTCGAGCAACAACCCGTATATTTAAATTTTAACGTTATTTTTCAGGGTTTTATGCATTTTTTTGCCATTTTTCTCTTGATTTCTCTCAAAATTTCATCACCCACATAAAATTCTCACTTTCCTCACACTTTAATCATCCCAAAACACTACATTTATGAGCTAATTCATTTAATCAACAAAATTTCTAAGGTAAATCTCTTAAATCCTATTTCCTTTCAATTTTTGCATTTTATTTTTTTTTTGGAATTTTTCAATTTTTCGCCATTCTTGCTTCACATTTTGGCATTGACATCTCATGTTTTACTCATTCTCATACTAAGTCCTCGTTTTTGCACATTTTTACAATGAAAATTGGATTTTTGGACAAATTTCCCGCGATTTCTCTCCATGTTCTTCATATATTTTTTTTTGTGTTTGTGCATTTTGGATGTCTATTGGTCGATTGGGGATGAACTTTTGTGGTTGGTTGAGATTTGTTGATTGGTGTCATGAGGTTGTGGAGTAGTTGAGTGCTTTTGTTCAATCTTGGGTGTATGTTTGTAGTCGTTGGTTCATTTTGGTAGGTGTTTTGATTTGGCTGTTGTTAACAGATTATTGGAATGTGGTGGTTATTGGTTTGGCTATCTTGATGTTGTTGGCCTCCCATCATGTATTGCCTTCAAACGAAGAGGAAGGCGCTTCATTTGTCACCCTTGAATATTCATGAACGTCTTCTGATTGGTTTGAGAGTCAAAAAATTTTAGAAAACATTGTTGTTGAGGTTGACTGAAGTGTCAAGAGTTTCTTTTCGTGGAATAGGTTGATGGAAGCGGTACAGTTTGGAAACTACATAAAGGGATATAAACCAAAAGAAACAAAAAGTCTCCGCAAAAATTACCAAAACCAAAAGAGAACTGGAATTTGGCTGCTACCCTGGTCGGAAAACTTGAACGAAAGATTGCCGGAAAAACATAAGCTTGAGGATTAAAAAATTTCCAAAGTAAAAGGAAGAGGCTAGGGTTTGCCTAATATAGGTGAGGGCCCTCGTGCCTGATCAATAATATCCGAGAACAAATCTCAGCAGTCGTTGAAGGGGGAAGCAATCCCAGCTCTTGAACATCCTTTACAAACTGCACATTTTGATATAAATGCAGAGAAAACACCGATCCAAACAATGTTTGAATATTGCAACGAAATAAAATCATTCTTCATTTTCGTACAAATTTAATAAGAAATAATTAAATAGAGAACATGGGTAACATTAAAATACTCAATGAAGACAATTGATTTTTAATATATTTTTTTTGAAAGAAATGATTTTTAATATTATAAACTTATTAGTTACTATTTATTTGTTATAAAATATTCTTGTAAGTTCCATGATAAGTAATTACTCTAATTTTGTCTCGCATTGCTAAATTAAACAAGGCTTGCTTATAAGTTGATAGCTCTTGAAAATATGTGGGGTTTTGCGTGCAACAAGGATATTTACAGCATATTTTTGTATTCCTCAACCAGTGGAATGATCTAATATTCTAGTAATTAACTGGTTATTATGATTTACAATAAATATTTCAAGCAAGAAACTTGACTGGATCACTTAGGCCATAGCCTTAGTCACTTAGTAGATAATGGGCCCCACATGTCAAAATGAATATACTCAAGGGTAGAAGCAATCTTATGCTGACCAGTATTAAAATGAAGCCTATATTGTTTTCCTAAGATACAATACCCACAGAATGGAACCTTAGAAATCACATCCTTACCAAATGCCCCTCTCTTATTCAAAATGTGCAAGCCCTTGTCACTCCATGTGCTAGCCTATTATGCCACTTCAGCGTAGCACCAATCTGGGCACTAGAGGATTCAGCAATGTGACTCTGAAATACATTGACTCTAGTGATGTATCTACCATTCATCTCGATACCTTTGAAAATAACTAAAGAACTCTTAATTATTTTCGAAAAATCATCACTAATCCAGCCTTATAGGTCTATGTTATTTAGATTACCCATAGAAATCAAGTTCATAATCAAATCAGGAATATACCGTACTCTTTCTAAAGTAAAGGTATATCCATTGTCAAACTTCAAAGTCGCACTATCAATTCCTTTAATACTACAAGCTACGTTGTTACCCATAACCACCTCTCCACCATCAAGATCCTTAAAGTTCTCTAACCAAAGTCTTCTAGAGGTCATATGGAATGTACACCCTGAATCCAGAACTCATTCACTATCATCTACATAATTGATAGTATTCAAATCAGAAGTGAGTTCTGTCACCACATACACATCAACAGTCCTCTCACTAGGGGTTCAACTACATTCAGATCATCCACTTTCATCTCGCTCAGTTCATTCTTCTTCTCATAACAGTCCTTTATAAAATGTCATGTCTTTCCACATCCATAACACTTCATATTTCCAGTTCTAGACTTAGATCTAGATCTCCCCCTTCCTTTCTTCTTAAAATTGTTATGATTACTCCTCTAATGACTCTGACTATTGACTTGCCTAGTCATAAGTCTACCCCTCACCGACAAACTCTCAAAATCATTACCAGTTATATCAACATTAAACTCTAATTCTTTACTTCTTAAAGAATTAACAACTATCTAGGGAGTTAAGGTGTCTCTACCATACTTAATAGCAAACTTAACATCCTTATACACTTCAGGTGTAAAATTCAAGAGGATAACAATTTTATATTCTTCAGAAACTTTATCCCTAACATTAGTAATATCTTGAACTAGTTTATTAAAAGTATCAAGATTATCGTTTAAGTCCTTAGACATATCAATCTTAAAGCTAAAGAACCTCTCTAAAAGGAAGAGTTTATTAGGAAAACTCTTAGACGTGTATTGCTCTTCTAACTTTTCCCACAAAGCTTGAGCATTGTCTTGTTTACCAATTGTTCTTAACACTTGATCACACAAATAAAGAATTATGGAAGTATATGCAAGTTCATCATATTCATGTTTTCTGTTGAACTAAGACCCCTTTCATTTTTTGCTGCCAAATGAGAAAATCCAATTTTCGATTAAAAACTCCAATTTCAAATGTTGTCATTATCATTTGAAGTTTTTAATCAATACAAGATTTCTGATGTCATAGTTCCACAAAAAAAGAAACAGTAAACAAATATTTCAAGCACCTAATATCACACAAGACAGTGTAAATCAAATCAGGGATGAAAAATATCAAGCTGAAGCAGACTAACAACTTAGTGAATACATACTAACAGTGATGATAAGCATTTTAAATATTACAATGAATCAATACGAGATTAGCAGTATGTTTAAACAGCCAACAACCACAACAATTTACAAAAAATTAAGCAAACTAAATATTAAATAGATTAATAACTAAAATTCTATCAATTTCAGGTGTTAGAATTCACCAAGATTTCGTGAGGTTCATGACCCCAAGTCAAGGTTTAATTCTAACACCAATGATCAATTATAATAGGGAAAATAGGGGGAAACTCAACAATAATCAAGATCTAATGACAAGGAAATAAGTAAGGGGATAAAAATTATATCACCAAACACCATTCATCAAACACCAGTTGTGGGTAGTTTCAAATATGAGCCCTCACCCAGCTCGAAGGCCAAGCTCCAAGCACAATTCACTAAGAATCAAGTTCCTCACAAGAAACACAAACAGAAAGAGGAATTAGTAGCCAAATCAACAAAGGGGGAAACATTAAGGTTTTTGTAATTTGAATCGATTCTTGAATGTCAGCTGAAAATTAATTTTCCGGTGACAAACAATAGATTGAAGCCTTCTCCCAGCCTCACAAACTCTCTAATACCACTTGTAAAGCTAAATTCGAAACGTAAACATAAAAATCAAGAATTACAACTAAGAAATTTCACAACAAAGAAACAAATCATTTAATTCATATAGGGCTCAGAAACAAGTTCATTGTACCCTTTTGTACACAAGAACGGCCTCAAAACACACCAAACCCCTAACCAATCCACCACAAGGCTACTCAATGGCACGAAGAAAAACACACGGCCAAACCAACATAAAACTCTCTCCCAAAGAACCACGAAGGCACCAATCACAAAGATTGAAGATTAAAACCAGGGGTTTTAATCATACACTAAGTATCACACAGAAAAGAGGAAGAATCATGAAGAGCAGAATAACCCATAAGAACACGAATGAAAAGTTAGGGCTCTAGGGACGGTTCATCTGGTATATATAGCACCAAGCAACATCCGTTAGATCAACCATGGAGATCGACGGTCCAGAGCAACTCAAATTTGGAAAAGATTGGGTCGGGTTTTGGGCCAATTCTTAACGCGTTATAGGGCAATGGTTGAAACACTTAGGCCCTGTTCTCTTTACCGTTTTGAAGTCGTTTTCTGTTTTCAATTTTCAAAAACAGTGAAAACGTGTTCTCTTTCCTATTTCTGAAAACACGTTTTTGAAAATGGCAAAAAAATTTACACACAAAACAGAAAACGTGGTTTTCCACGTTTTGTAAGTTTTCAACCGAAAATAAGCCCAAAGGCCCAAAACGCGGCACTGTTCCAAAAACACGGAAAATCACCTCCAACCCTCATCCTCTTTCCTCTCTCTTCCTCTTTCCCCTCTCTTCTTCTCTCACAGACTGAAAATCGAGCAGCTCCCCCGCCAAATCTCCGGGTTCACGTTTTCAATCAGGTTTCTCATCTAGTTCTTTGCTTGCTATATTTTTTGCGGTATGTTCGAAATTATTTTCCTTGGGTCAGATTTCGCACCTGCCAAATCTGCGTGTTCTCCTTGTTTTAGTTTGTTGATATGGACGATTTTGATATTCTTGGATGGTCTGTGTTTGTGTAATGGTTTAATTTTTTTTTGTCTAAATTGAGCCAGGAAAAAGAAAACATATTGACTCAAACTCACAAAAGGAAGCATGTGGCACTCTTTACTAGGCACACAGGGCTCGACCGAGAGTCGGGATGGGTAGGTGGTGAAGTTTAGATAGCATCATGTCTCAAAAGTGATCTGATATTACTCCTTTCTATTGTTTGACTCATAGATCCTGTGATTGTGAGTCTATGGTTTTCTGAGAAGCCACTTAGTTAAGCACAGGTGATCGAGAACATAATGTGTTTTATGATTGTCAAAGAACTTTGCAGAATCAAATAAACATATAATTATTATGTGAGGCAGTTCAATCGCTGTGATTAGTTCAAGTAAAAATAAGTGAAATGGAAGTTAACAAATATGTGAGGCAGTAGTGATTTCAAGTGTGCTTTTCTTTTTATGTGTAAACATTTTTTCAAGTAGTGTGCCGTTGATATTTTCTTTAAGGTAAAATATTCATCGTCAAACTTGTTTTGAAGTTCAGGTGTATGACTTTGGCTTTAAGATTAAAATTATTTGCCTCATTTACTCTTTTACTTAAATTTTATTTGTTAAATGAATTGGAGTTGGATATAGCTGCCTTTTACTAGTTCTCCACATTATTCAGCAGTTAACCACAATTTTGTGCTCTCAAATTAATATATTAATATGTTAATTTTATTTCTATTGAATTGGGTATGGATTCTGAAATTGTATAGAATGCTAAAAATAGTTGCAGTGGTAGCCTTGTGTTCTTATTTACTTGATTTATGTATTGTAGTTAATGTGTTTGATATAATGCCTGTTTAGTGTTTAATCCTGTTTAGTTAATGTGTTTGATATAATGCCTATTTAGTTGAAGCTGAACTTGCTTTAACCAACATGTCTTAAAAGTCTGTACATGGTAGTTGGTACTAGTAATAGCAAAACAGAGAAAGAGTGTATTGATCATAAGTGTTAGATCAATGGCCTACAGAAATTCTTGGGGGTATTGAGTTGCATAATCTCTTAATCTAATTATCTCTCACAATCTCTAAAATTGTCTACCCAATTAACTATCTTGGTTGAGGTGGTGGTGGTTGCATAACATAGCTTATGGTTCAGTGGGAACTTGAGTTTGTGGTATGATAATATTTTGAAGGTAGACCAACTTATTGGTAAAACTGAGAAGCTGATAATTAGCTGCTATTTCAGTGGTTGAAGTGCTACTCGGCATTGCCTAAGTAAAGCCCGGCTTTGTTTGTATGCTTTATAGTCTTAATTAAGTGGCCATGTTCTTCTGGAAATTTCTGACTTAAGGAAAATGATTTTCCATATTTCATGCACTTTTCTTCAATATGAATATCTAAACTGTGGTAAGTGGAAAAAATAACACATGCAGTTCTATAAGCATGCGCCAATAATGAAATATTATCTTACAGCCACCTTGTCTTTCTATTACTTGGTTTTTCCTTTTCTTGCTGAGATAATCTCCATTTTCTTTCTTCTCCACCTATTTAATTCACGTGTCTTTGCTTTGTTATGCATCTCTGTTTGATTGTGCTAAAGTTTTAGTGCTGTGGAGGTAGCAAATGTTCCTATTTCATAATGGTGTTTCCAAGTGATTAAAGTCAGAATCTTGTGCATTGAATTTGGGGTAAGTTGTTTCTGGATCAGCAGATGGGAAAAGCTGTAAACACGGTCAGAATTTGAGAAGAAGGGAAGGGTACAACACGACAAAATCAAGACCCTCAGAGAAGCTGGAGTTACTGTGGAATGCATTTTGAGCTATACTTAAAAATCCCGAGTTAAAATTTTGAGTTGATTTGATCTCTTAGTTAAAAATATTGTTATGCGAGTTGATGTAGTTAGGTAGAGAGATATTTGGGTGAATAATATTTTTATGGCAAGTTGCCGTAGTTATGTAGAGAGATATTTGGGTGAATAATAAATTGTTATGGCAAGTTGCCGTAGTTACGTTCACTTGAAAACATTGCTTGTGTCATCATGTGATAATCCTAGTAATTAATGCGAGAGCAAACCTAGAAGGGAGTTTTTCATTAAATTGAAATTATTTTAATCTGTATAAGGTATCATTTCTATTTATTTTTGGTTAACTCGCCAATCGTACTATGTCTTTTAGTTAATTAATTTTGTACATAAATATTAATAATAAAAAAGAACTTTTAATGTACCAAATTTGTGGTAGGTACAAGGCATATATATATCTTGTTCTATTAATCTATCAACACACATAACATGGAATGTTTTCTAAAGGATAAATATACAAATGAATGAATGAATGATTGAACATGATTGAACATTAACATGCCGACATAGGCCTCTTAAGAATGATTTTTGAAAAGCACTTTTAAGACTCAAAAGTTGTTTTTAAACTCGTTTGATTAGTCTTGTTCATTACAAATTCGAAGTTGTTATATGAGTTCTTATACTCCACATCTTTTGAATCATGATGTGCGATTTTTCAAAATTATCAAATTGCTACATACATGTAGAATGACTACCCAAGACGTCGTACACGACTCCGTTAATTTATTTTATATTTTGTTCAGTATTTGCTCATTTTTTCATGACACGTAACCTTCTAATCGTATCGATTGAACTGTTTTGTCAAATGTAATTTATGTTTTTTTTAAATATTTGGAAGAAAAAATTTGAAGTTTCACCAACTACAAATTTAAATGTTATTTAATACTATATTAACATTAAACTATTAAAATTTAATCAGATTTTTTGAATATAATATTATTAAAAAAAATCTCAAAATTTCAAAGTAAACGCGTTTTCCATTTTTATGTTTTCAGAAATAGTTTTTCAAAATGGCAAAAAGAACGCATTTTCAGAAATTTCAAAACAGACACTCAAAACACAAAACACAAAATGAATTCAAAACTCAAAACACAAAACCGAAATACAAAGAGAACGGCCCTACTTAATTTCCAGCAATATGGGCCAACCCCACATTTTCATCATAGCCCAAATAGTTTGAATGTAAATGACTAAAATGGCATCACATCCAACAAAAGGCACTTCAATTGTCACCCTTGAATATTCGTGAACTTCTTCTGATTGGTTTTGAGAGTCAATTTTTTTTAGAAGCCATTGTCTTTGAGGTTGACCAAAGTGTCAAGAGTTTCTTTTAGCGGAATAGGTTGATGGAAGCGGTGCAGTTTGGAAACCACATAAAGGGATATAAACTAAAAGAAAAGAAACAAAAAGTCTACACAAAATTTACCAAAACCAAAAGAGAACTCGAACTTGGCTGCTACCCTGGTCGGAAAACTTGAACGAAAGATCGCCGAAAAAACATAAGCTTGAGGATAAAAAATTTTCCAAAGTAAAAGGAAGAGGCAAGGGTTTGCCTAATATAGGCGAGGGCCCTCGCCCCTGATCCATAAGATCTAAGAACAGATCTCAGCAGCTGTTGAAGGGGGAAGCAATCCCGGCTCTTGAACGTCCTTTACAAACTGCACATTTTGATATAAATACAGAGAAAACACCAATCCAAACAATGTTTGAATATTGCAACGAAATAAAACCATTCCTCATTTTCGTACAAATTTAATAAGTAATAATTAAATAGAGAACATGGGTATATTAAAATACTCAAATTTTGTCTCGCATTGTTAAATTAAACAAGGCTTGCTTATAAGTTTATAACTATCACATTGATTTTAAAAGAAATATATATGTTGTAGTGAATGTGATATGAAACTTTGCATAACACGGCTCCCAAACTTAAAAAATTAATAATACCTGATTTTACAAAATTGTAGATATATATGGCCACAGTTATTTGTATATATATGGGTGAATTGCCGGGCAAATCTCCCTTGGCAGTGAGCTAAATAAAACAGCCATATATAACAGTCAAGTAGCCTTCTGCCAATGGAGTAATTGCCCAGTAATGCATCCATATACTTTGAAGAGACTTGATCAACAGTGCTCAGCACTCGGTATCTATTTATAGCTCATGAAAATATGTGGTGTTTTGCGTGCAACAAGGATATTTACAGCATATTTTTGTATTCCTCAACCAGTGGAATGATCCAATATTCTAGTAACTAACTGGTTATTATGATTTACAATAAATATTTCAAGCAAGAAACTTGAGTGGATCACTTAGGCCGCAGCCTTAGTCAAGTGGTGCTGGTACAATTGTAATCAGGGGCGCACACAAGGGGGTCCTAGGGGGGCACGTACCCTCCCAAACTTTGAGTTTTTTTTTTTCGTGTTTGGTAACGATTGAAATCTAAATTTTAATCTAAATCAAAGTTAACAATAAATTTTAATAATATATTTTATAGAATCCATAACTATTTTAACTTTTATCAAAATTTACTACAAATTTGATTTTAATTTCCACCAAACAGGGGCAAAATCACAATAAATTTGAATTTCGGTTACATGCTAAAAATTCACCGACGATTGTACGCTAATCAAATCTACAAATTGCTTATGTAATCTCAAAACTTATTTCGATAACTACATTATGGGTATATCGAATAGTCCAAATAGATATCGAAAATAGTTAAACGTGAGCCTTAAAGAAAAACGTCTAACTTGCATTTTTTTCAAAAAAAATCAATGATTTTATTAACATTTACTATTTTTGCGATACACCTCAATGTAATTTTCATCATTTTATTAGGAAACTTTATATGGAATATGACATCAAAAATTTTCGAAATTTTACATCCGAAAAATTCATATCCCATGTAAATTTTCGGATGAAAAATTACATGGGATATGATTTTTATTTTTTTACGTAAATTTTCGAGTGTAAAATTTATCCCAACTTCTTTGCAAGTTCGAGTGTGCCTCTCTAACTTTTATCTTTTGCGTCCGCTCCTGCAATTGTTTACTTTATTACGGAAGAATCACGTTCGCACAATGGAAATAAACACTTGGCATTTTCATTGTTGAGGAATAAATTGTTCGAACATATGAATATCGAATGGAATATTGCAAAAATAATCAAGAGAGGCGGTAAATGATAACATGTGATTAAAGAAAAATTATGAAATGGATGTGTATGACAATGTCATGCAATAGTTATGGAAGTTTTAATGTTTTAAGGTTTCATTACTTGCTATATTAAATACTTTGGCATGTCATTATTGTATTATTAGGAACTTAGCTATCATGGTATCTTTATTACTAATAATAAAATTTCATCAGAGCCTTTGCTTTAAGAACCCCCAATCTTCCCCCCTCCCCGCCCAGTCCCGACCCAGGAACAAAAAATAATTATCAATGTTGTAGACTTTTTATACGAACTTTCTAGTTTCGAAGATATATCATTTATTGCACTTACAGCAGGAAATGCATAGAACAAACGTTTAAAAAAAAGGTGCGAAGTGAAAGGCAACTTGGGACCATGGCCATAATGAAAAGTAAATGGAAACCCTAGAGGAATAATCCCAAGCATATGCCACGTCTAGTTTCAGCATATCCAAAATGAAGGTGCGAACCAGATAGTATAAAAAGTAAGCTCTTAGAAATGGAACCTCCATGGCTGCTTTGAGGAAAAGGAAAATGTGTGGGTAAAGGAGTAACAGGGTTGTTCTCTATTGGCAAGGTGGCCATGCAAAGGCATACTTCTTCTTCGCCAAGGGAGAATTGCCCTGCCATTCTTTCCCACAATATGTAAGCAACAAATAACTCGCAGAAAGACAACAAATTAGTCGGGCAGATTAAACAAGGATCGGACCAGCCAACTCAAACTCTGCCATGACAGCTCTGAAATGGTTTGCATTATAAAACCCAACGGGTTAATTATGTGTTTGGCAAAGCTTAAATTATAATTTGAGCTAGTCCAAATATTTTGTAAAATCTATTATTCACTTGTTGTCCATACCATACAATCCACAACTTATAATCACTCTCAAACATTTTATCACCTTTATTGCATTATTTGGTTTATTTTTGGCTGGAGCATCATTGGGATGGAATATTGCAAGTTTTTCCGTAACTGAAACACACGGCTAGAGTATTTCTTGGTCACTTAATTGCATTTGTATAGTTATAGTTGTTGAATAGCTTGTTTTGTTTTGTCCATACCTCACACTACAGTATAATTAAATGTGTAAGGCAAAACATGAATTATAATTTAAGCTGGTCAAATATATTTTTTATTCACATATTTTGTAAAATCGCAACAATTACTCACTTATTGTCCATACCGTACACTAAAAGAAATTTATACATTCCCTACAAAATTGCATGGACAAATTGAGATTTGTAGGTGGAGTTCATTTTTCCTCACAAAAAATGATGTTTCATAGGACTACCATTTCCTTTAAAATTTTCAGTAGTGGGAGGACTTGTGCTCACCAAAATGTGTACTTTTTTCCGACAAAAAATTTGACGTGCAAGATATATCTTTTATTAATAAAAAAATTCGACATGTTCGTAGGCTAACAATTAGCGGGAAATTTTTAAATTTTTATTTATATGTTTAGCAGGAAATATGGGATATAGCCCGACTCAACCAACTTCAATTGAAAAAGGTTGAAACCTTAGGATTTTTCGTGCTTCAGTACTCATCAATTCGTGCCGTTCCTCTCCTTCAGTTTGTGACTGCCGTTCATCTCCTCTCCCGTCCAGTTTGCCAACTCGTCGGCTATAATGCTCCAGGGATTGGCTGTTTCTTCCGCTTCTGCTATTTCCTTTACCCCAAAATCTGTTTCTGTCAATTTAAATTTTGTAACATTAATTTTTTATTTTTGTTTTTGTTTATTAATATAGATTATTCACATAAAAAATGTTCAATTTCTCCAGCCAATATTTCCACATAATTTTGTCTCCCTATAATTCACTGTCGCCGGTATATCTGATTTTTAGTTGGCTATGTCTCAACATTGACAAGGGCACATTTTTTATAGCCCTTGTCAATGGTGAGACAAAGATATTGGAATCACTATAAAGTAGCAGACAATTTTCACTATAAAGGAATTGTAATCTATCTTCAATTTATATTTTGTTCATGGAGATACATCAAGGTCGGTACTTTTTTATGGTTACAACTTATCATCTGGGTAGTTATTACTAAGATTCTTGGTAAGGATTCAGTCTCCGGTTATTACTTGGTTTTTGTTGAGATGAATCTGATTTCTCATAAGAAGCGTCCTGTTAGAGTTTTCCTTTCAAGGTCTCTCCTTGCTTGCACAGATATGGGACTAGCATATTTTGTGACCTCAAGGGAGAGACTTTATACCATTTCTTATTTGTGTCTAGTTTTAGTGAGTACACAGTTTTACATACTGCTAATGTAACAAAAGTTTGATCCCACCAAAAGTTTCATATTAACAAAAAAGCATCCCACCAAAAAGTATTGTGGCTCTCTTAATGGTTCAAACTCCCGCTCGATTAATCTTTTGTTTATATTAACGAGTTGAGCATGAAAATTTACATGGAAATTATTATTGGAATGATTTCACATTTTATGGAAATATTTTAATCAAACTTGATTCTTATGTAGAGTCTGAAGCACGTCTCTCAATACGTAGCATCTTTTCCAGGTGTAGGTGCTGTCTGGAGGAGGGCCTTAGGAAGGAGGTTAGATGAAGTTGAATTTTAAATAGGGATGGTAATATTACCACATTCCGTGCCCATAGATTACATTCTCAAAGGAGGAATACGCTGGTTAAGTTGGCGTCGACACATGATTCAATAGTGAGCCATTTCAATATTTTCCAAATTAATTTTTTTTTTCAAGCATAAAATGAAAGTGCATCATCCTATGACTTGACACAATCATTTAGAAGTATCTAAAAATCATAGAAAAAGAAAAATTGTAAAATATTCCGAGAGGGAGTGCTGGGGAAGAGAACTTATACCTCAACCCCAAGAATGAAATAGTGAGAATTAGAGCTTTCCGTGGGTCGGTTCGGTTCGGTTCTGCTCGATTCCAAAATTTTCGGGTATTTAATAAATGGATTTGTCGGGTCCAAATATAATTATGGAACCGTTCGGGTTCGGTTCGATTCCTTTCGATTCCATACCATAATTAATTTTTTTACATTTACAGCAACACTACATAAATATAACTAATGAAATTTCATTCGTAACTTTTACAAATTGACGTAGCTCAATTCAAAAATATATAAATAACTAAATGTCGAATAACATTAATTCAATACATACAAATACCAAAAAGTAGATATTAATATTAAAATGTCGGTGATCCATATTAAAAAATTGAGGTCCAAGGCTTAAAATTATGAAATAATCTGATTTATTTAATTAATTTTTAATTTATTCAGAAAAAATAAAATAATTTAATTAATTCAATAAAAAAATTATTTAGTTTCGATTCTTATTCAGTTCTTCGGTTCTTGGTCTAGACCCGACACATACCTATTGGTTCTCGATTCGGGTACCCGTTCGAGTATTTAACTTACGAAGAACCGCTCGGTTCGATTCAGTTCGGTTTGGGTTCGGTTCGGTTCGGTTCGGGACTTTTGGACACCCCTAGTGAGAATTTCTCTAAGACAATAGTCCTCGTATATCCAATTTGGATGCAATTTAATTTGTGTTGTGCGGCAGCCTGAGCATGTGATTCTAGAGTAAATGTAGTGTAGTGAGGAATAAAAGTGGCGTTCTTTCTTTTCGTTAAAGGAAGAATTTCACTTATGTTTCACTCTAATAAATCCAGACAATCACCCAACCCTACGCTTAACCCCTCACCTACCCAATACTACACATTGTTAGGTGGGGGGAGCCTCCATCACTATCTTTACTGTTACTTTGAAAATAAATTATTTTTATTTATTTATTTCTTCCAAATTCATTAAAAGTTCTTGTTAGGAGGAAATGGAGTTAATTGGAATGTGGATGGGAAAATGTGGTCGGTGAAGGTGGAGGAAATGAGATAGCGGTGGTTGTTCTGAGGCTCACTAGTCATGACGGATGACGCTTGTTCCATGTAATGGTTGAGGTCGGATGGATTGGTGAAGATGAATATATCTGGTCAACCTCAACCCCACAGCAGCATCAACCACCTTTGTCGCCTCATTTCCTCCACCTCTGTCGATTCTATTTTCCCCATCTCCATTAGCTCCATTTGCTCTCAGTAAGAAATTTTAAAAAACTAAGAAATAAATAAAGATAAATAAAATATCTTCAACACCGATGGTAGCAAAAGTGGCGAAGGCTTCTTCACCTACGAACAGATGGGTAGGGGTTAGATATTAGGGTTGGGTGGTTGTGCAGATTGGGGGAGAAATATTTTTGTCAATTGATAGATTTTTGAACGAAAATCATTAGAATACTTTTTGGCGCACATTTATTAAGACTTTGGATATTCACTGCACATTTTTTAAATGTTTGAGATTTCCAATGCAAATTACCCTTCTAACAAATAAAATTTTAAACGACCATTCTACCATTTTCGAAATTGGTTAGATTATGATCAAAATTGATCTCTGGTCAAGTAACGGATTTTTGAATGAAAATCATCTAGGTCGTTTAGTTGCGCCAGTTTGAAAGGTTTGGGACCAACAATTTGAAGTTTGAGGTAAAATTTGCACATTTTTAAAAATTTAGGACTGACTCTACAATTATTCTTTTAGTTATGAGCGTTGTATTTGTTAGGTTTCGTTAAGATATTTCTGTATCATTTGAAGTAGTACAATTTTTCATAAACTCATTACCTAACCTATGTTTAGTTAATGAGAAATTTAGTTCTCACGTTTTCAATAAATACATATCTCGAACAAAGTATCACATTGTCTATCTATCATCTTCTTCAAACCAAAAAGAATCACATGCTATATTAAAAACCAAGTCTTTCACTGCCTCAACTGTTAGTGACCGTATTATGAGGTCACAACCACCTTTGAAATTCAAATAATAACTTTTTCCAGTTATCATTATTAACTAAGGTATACACCTTCGTGCAACTACAATTGTGATGTGAACTCACGTAGCAATAGTAGCTATGGAACTCACGACAAATTAGAACCCAAGAAAGTCAAGAATCAACGTTTGAGAAACTCGACTCAATAAATTATTGAATCAAAGAACAAAGATAATCGCTAACAATATATTGACCCCGTGATCATAAAACTTTTGAACCTTATTTAAATTGTAGAGTGCCACAAGAATTTAATTATTGATAAGTTCAAAATGCAATGAAAAATGAGAAGAAAGCATTGTGTCTCGTAGTAATCTCTCTCAAATTGTGTATGTCTTTACAATTTGCGCAGACTTGCCCTCATATCATGGATCACATCATTCCCTCCCATCTTTGAAAGAATTCGACATTGAATATGTACCTGCATCAAAGAGAGAAAGATAAGAAACAACAAAAATGCAAATTATTATGAACTTAAAGATCAAAATTGTAGCCATTGGTTTCAATCTTTTCAATGGCATGGAATGATCCATCTCCTCTAGGATGTAATCCTAAGATTTTTTGCATTCGAACAAGTCACTTTTGCCTAAGCACCTAAATCCAATCTCCTGATTCGAATACTTTACGCTTCTCCCTTTTGCTACCTTAAGATGCATATAATTCTATCCCCTACTTTATATCTAAGCTACTACTTACAGTAATAGTTAAAAGAATTAAATCAAACAAAGTTAACGGATTTAAATCATAAACCATATCAAATTGTGTAGTACAAGTAGTAGAGGATACTATATTGGTTCCCAACATATTTCATAAATTTGAACCAAAATAGTTAAGGACTTCAAGATTGAAATATAGATTCTCATGCCTCAAATCACCAACAATACACCCCAAATGTCTATCATACTCAATTAATTGCTTGCAACATACTAGAATATCATTAACTAATAATTGATTGCTTATTAATGCATATGAAAAATGACTTATTACTCTCATAGAAATTTTAGATGCATTAATGTGTAAAAGTACATGTCTCGTGTGCAAAAATATTACTACGTGTTAGACCGTCATCTAACCTATGTATGGGATATTGATTCTTTATCATGTCATATTTGAATACTTCTTCTTCAATGCTTATCAAATTCTCCATTCGTACTGAATCAATTGGATATTCAATGGGTGGTATCTCATTAAGTTTTTATGAAATGAGTCTTTGAGTTCATGCAATAAAGAAATATCAAAACTAGGGACAGGTTTATTAGTTATCATTAAATCCCTCTCAATCTTACCCTTTTTTTTTTTGTATAGAGACTCACTTTTGATTTTTCTCTCCTCTCAATAGACTCTCTTTCTTTTCTTTCTCATGACTGCTTTTTTTTCCTCACAATTAGCCACCTCACTATATTCTATCATAATCTCATTTCGCCTTTATTTGTTTTTCTTTTCTTCCTTGCCTCTTAATCTCAATTGGTCATTGACCTATCGTGTGGTGTTAATGGTACAAGAGTAACACATCTCCCATCTTTTACAGAGTTGTACTTAATTCTTGAATCCATCATGTTTAACATTTGTATCATACTATCATGACATTCCCAACAAAACTTGCCTACGTACCCTAACCTCTCCACCCATCACCTCATCACTATACCTCCCAATTGAGAAATTCATCAAAACTTGCCTGCATACCCTAACCTCTCAACATTCATCTAATCACTGCAATTTATAAGGCTTATGATGTTTTATCATTGTAAATCCTAATTTATCAATAAGTGTAGTACTAGCAATATTAGTACATCTATCCCCATCAATAATCAAACTACATACCTTATTTTTTACATGACATCTAGTATGAAAGATGTTCTCTCGTTGTTGTTCCACATCATCATGTGTATTGAGAGCACGCATCACGACAAATAACTCACCTCCTAGCTGGTACTATATCACATCTCCTTCATTAGCATCCTCTAACGCAAGCATATCATCACAATCATTTTCACTCACCTCTCCATTGTCACACAACACTACTAGAAAGTGAGGCAATAGAGACGGATATTTGGCAACGAACGTCTTCAGTTGCTAATACCAACGGATTAACAACAAATCAGCAATGAATTATTACTTTTTCATTATTAAAAACTAAATACAAAATTAACAACAGAATTACCAACGGAAGACTTTCGTTGGTACATTTTTATTACTAATCCGTCGGTAAAAATTTTAAAATAATAAATAATAAATTAAATAATTTAGTGACAACGTCAAAATCTGTTGGTAAACATTGTAAGTAAAATTTTAAAAGTATTATATAGTTACCAACGAAAAAATTCCGTCTGAAAACTCAAAAAATTTTAATTCCCACCTAAAATTTGATTTGCCTCTAAAATTGACAAAATATCTTCTAACACAATAGGCTACCCAGAATTTTTAGTGGCCCATTTCTTTTGTTTTGTTTTTTTTTTTTTTTTTTTTTTTATAAAAATAAAATTAACCTAAACCTTCCCCCACTTCAACACAACTCTTCAGTCTTCACTTCTGTCTGAGTTTCCTCCACCGCTCCACGCCTTCAGTCCGTCAGCCCTTCACGCCGAAGGAAGTCCAGAGACCAGACGGGCCCGACAGATGCCTTCAGCCCAGAACTAGAAGCTGTAGCCGTGCGCCTGTCCGACCGTGACTCCTCCAGTCCGCTGTTGGCCCGTGAGTTCTAAATTTCTGATCCATTTTCTACGTTTTTTATTGTTTTGTTTACGTTTTGTGATTGAGAATTTGGATTTAACAAAGAACTGAGAGTTCTTCTGCTTCCTTGAAGAGCCCTCTTCTTCTTTTGGAGAAAGTGATCTGCCGGGCAGTAGCATTTTCGATTATCTTGATCTGAATCTTCTCTCTCACTATGATGGAAATCTACATTCACTTATGTTAATTGTTATGTTCAATTAACATAACAGTTTTTATGGAGAAAATAGTTTTGTAAGTTGCTGTCGATTTAGGAGGTTGAGTAGTTGCACCTTTATAAGTAACTAGGATGCCTGCCAATCTTTATATTTTGTTGTTTAGTATGTATTTGTCATAGAGATTCAGAGAATCTACCATTTGGAGCATGAGATGTTGTGAATTTGTCTCCTTCAATTAAATTGATATTTCCAATTACTCTTCTTTGTTTCCAACTTCCAATCAAGGACAATATAGAAAACTAAATTAGCTAGAAAACTCTTAGTAGGTTCAGACTTCAGAGCATTCTTTTTGGACACTATAATTAATGATTTTTTTTATTCTCTTCAACTATAAAAGATTCTGTGAATAAACTTCAGAGCATCTCTTGCCTCCCTAATTCTGAATTTGGAAATAAACTTGCATCCCAATTTCAAGCATCTCTTGTTGAATTGGAATGCTAATCAAATTGATTTGTCAAATAGTTTTCAAGAAATTTGTGCAGTCTATAGTCTTTGTCAGCTAACTAATCTTTAGGCATTGTTGATTTGGAATGCTGGGTTTACCTACGTGACTGCTGACTAATTGAAATTTCTTGAATGTTGTAGTCTGTAGTCTCTGTCTGTAGTATTGCTCCGTGCCTCAGTGCCTTTGTGAATCTGTAATTCTGTGAATTGCTATGTGAATTACTCTATGAATAGCACTATGAATTGCTTCCAATATTGCTCTATGAATTGCTGAGGGGATGAGAATGGATCATTAGAGATTGGTGAACTTAATGAGAGTATTTGGCTTGATTTTACTTGATTCTTGATTTGGGCATAACTTGCTTTTGCTTCCAGTAACTTGAAATTGATGCTTTTAATTGATCTATTTCGATGAGCTTTTAACTTCTAGCTGGGTGTAAGTGATCATGGCATGACTTGAAGTGGTAATCATGGTGGTTTAAGAAAACAAATTCATTGGCACTGTTCAGTAACATTTGGTTATACATCATAAATTAACAACTAGGCTTTTCAGGTATTGGGTTTTAACTTTAGCTCTTAGGATAACAAGTTACATTCTTTAGTTTGCATATGTGATTCTATTGTTCATCCAAAAAGTTTCACATGCACATGGATATCCTTTATAATGTATCCATTTTTGTCTGGTTTTAAGCACCATTTTCCCCTTCATTTTCCAGTGATTTATGTTTCTCTTCTACTTCTTCCTCGTATTTTAGCATCTATTTCCATTAAAATCAAACTTGATCAAGGGACTCTTATCTTTTGAATGCCCCATTAGTAATTTGGTTGTTACTTGTTAATGGACACAATATAAAAATTTTCCTACTTAAATTATATTACAAATATTTAATAACCCATGTCTATCTATAATCAATAACCAAAAAAATAGAAGAATCAATTCTCCTATTGTGCTTTAAGTTATTGTTAATTTCTCTTATTTTTAAAGTAGGTGATTTATGTTGTCAGTTTATGATCAATCTGCATTTACTATAATTTTCTAGATTTCAGGTAGAATTGAGCTTTTGTTTTTTGCTTGAAGTTGTATGGAATCCTTGGGATAAGAAGGCAATCGATGATTTTGGAGATGATGAATACAAGCACATGTTTTGTTGAGGCTGCTGTAGTAGAAAAACCTATCACCTTTGAAGCCTGGTGAGGAGTGGAGAGGAAGGCACGAACTTTATGCTATGCTTTAAGTTACTGCAGTGGGCAACTTGATCCTCAGAGAGTATTGGGCAGCTGAAAATTGGTCTATATTGAAATGTCCATCTATTATCATGTTTCTCTTGAACTTTAATTAATTTTGAGTGTCTATAAATTTTAATTTATTAATTTCCCTAGAAAAGAATAATTTAAATAGTTATTCAATTTTTTTAATTTTTTTTTCAAATTTGCGACAGAAAATTCGTTAGCTAATTACCAACGTACTTAAATCCGTAGGTAATTTGCGGCGAAAAAATTGTAGCTAATACCATTGCTAATTAGCTACAAATTTGTCCATCACTAAACACCGACGGAATACTTCGTCGCTAATTACCGACAGACAAAGAATTTCGTTGGTAAAAATACCGGCGGGCGTTTTACCGACGAATTTACTGGCGAATAAAATATGTTTGTAAAAGTCTTTAGAGACGGAAATTAAGGCTTCAGCGACGGAAATTTCCGTCTCTGAAGCTGCATTTTCTAGTAGTGCAAGATCATTGCCCTTTTATTTGGATATTGAGAAATAATGGGCCCCGATTCCAAACACTTGAAGCATTTGATATTCCGAGTCTTAGAAGGTTGGGAGTCCGTTTTGGGTGTAATTTTGCTAACAACATCCTCATTTTCCTTTGGTGGTTCGGTCTTACTATTCAAAACGGCCCCATCACCAATGCAATAGATATGGAAATTTTAATCTTTTAAGGTTTCATTACTTGCTATATTAAATACTTTTGTATCCCATTATTGTATTACTAGGAACTTAGCTATCATGTTATCTTTATTACTAACAATAAAATTTCATCACAGCCTTTGCTTTAAGAACCCACAAACTCACCACCCCCCCCCCCGCCCCGCCCAGTCCCGACCCAGGAACAAAAAAATAATTATCAAAGTTGTTGACTTTTTAAATGAACTTTCTAGTTTCCAAGATATACCATTTTCTGCACTTACAGCAGGAAATGCATAGAACAAACGTTAAAAAAAAGGTGCAAAGTGAAAGGCAACTTGGGACCATGGCTCTAACGAAAAGTAAAGGGAAGCCCTAGAGGAATAATCCGAAGCATATGCCACATCTAGTTTCAGCATATCCAAAATGAAGGTGCGAACCAGAGAGTATAAAAAGTAAGCTCTTAGAAATGGAACCTCCATGGCTGCTTTGAGGAAAAGGAAAATGTGTGGGTAAATGAGTAACAGGGTAGTTCTCTATTGGCAAGGTGGCCATGCAAAGGCATACTTCTTCTTTGCCAAAGGAGAATTGCCCTGCCATTCTTTCCCACAATATGTATGCAACAAATAACTCGAAGAAAGAGAATGTTCGTTTCATCAAATTAGTCAGGCAGATTAAACTCGGATCGGACCAGCCGGCTCAACCTCGGTCATGACAACACTGAAATGGTTTGCATTATAAAACCCAATGGGTTAATTAAATGTGTTTGGCAAAGCTTAAATTATAATTTAAGAGTGCAAATATATTTTTTATACACATATTTTGTAAAATCACAACTATTACTCACTTATTGTCCATACCGCACATACCGCACACTACAGGAAATTTATACATTCCCTACAAAATTTCCATTGACAAATTGAGATTTGTAGGTGGAGTTCATTTTTCCCCACAAAAATGACGTTTCATAGTGCTACAATTTCCTTCAGAATTTTCAGTAGTGGGAGGAATTGTGCTCACAAAAATGTGTACTTTTCCAACAAAATATTTGAGGCGCATGATATATCTTCTGCCAATAAAAAAAAAAATTGACATGTTCGTAGGCTAATAATTAGCAGGAAATTTTTCAATTTATATTTATATTTTTAGCAGGAAATATGGGCTATGGCCAGACCCAACCAACTTCAATTGATTTTAACTTGGAAAAAAAAAGGTTGAAACCTTCTGATTTCTCCTGCTTCAGTACTCATCAATTCATGCCGTTCCGCTCCTTCAATTTGTGACTGCCGTTCGTCTCCTCTCCCGCTCAGTTCGCCAACTCGTCGACTATAATGCTCCTGGGATTGGCCGTTTCTTCCTCTTCTGCTATTTCCTTTACCCCCGAATCTGTTTCTGTCAATTTAATTAAAACTGTAACGTTAATTTTTTTTTCTTCATTCATTTAGATTATTCACATAAAATTTGTTCAATTTCTCCAGCCAATATTTTCACATAATTTTGTCTCCCTATAGTTCACTGTCACCGGTAAATCTGATTTTTAGTTGGCTATGTCTCAACATTGTCAAGGGCACATTTTTTATAGCCCTTGTCAATGTTGAGACAACGTTAATCACTATAAAGTAGCAGACAATTTTCACATTGGCACATTGGCTAGAGAAATTGTAATCTATCTTCAATTTATATTTTGTTCATGGAGATACATCAAGGTCGGTACTTTTTTATGGTTACAACTTGTCATCTGGGTAGTTATTACTAAGTTTCTTGGTAAGGATTCTAGTCTCCAGTTATTACTTGGTTTTTGTGCAGATGAATCTGATTTCTCATAAGAAACGTCCTGTTAGAGTTTTTCCTTTCAAGGTCTTACCTTGGTTGCACAGATATGGGACTAGCAGATTTTGTGACCTCAAGTTTGTGTCTAGTTTTAGTGAGTACACAGTTTTACATACTGCTAATGTAACAAAAGTTTGATCCCACCAAAAGTTTCATATTAACAAAAAAGCATCCCACCAAAAAGTATTGTGGCTCTCTTAATGGTTCAAACTCCCGCTCGATTAATCTTTTGTTTATATTAACGAGTTGAGCATGAAAATTTACATGGAAATTATTATTGGAATGATTTCACATTTTATGGAAATATTTTAATCAAACTTGATTCTTATGTAGAGTCTGAAGCACGTCTCTCAATACGTAGCATCTTTTCCAGGTGTAGGTGCTGTCTGGAGGAGGGCCTTAGGAAGGAGGTTAGATGAAGTTGAATTTTAAATAGGGATGGTAATATTACCACATTCTGTGCAGTCTCAAAGGAGGAATATGCTCATAATGTTGGCGTCGACACATGATTTAATACTGAGCAATTTCAACATTTTACAAAATAATTTTTTGCTCAAGCATAAAATGAAAGTGCATCCTCCTATGACTTGACACTAGGAACGGATCCAGGACCAGATTATAGATTGGGCTAATACGTAAAATAAAATAAAATTACACATGAATTTTTTTTTTTTTTTTACATAAATAATTTTTTTCCTACCAAAAAAAATTCAGCAACCCGAGCATGTGATTCTAAAGTAAATTTAGTGTAGTTAGGAATAAAAGTGGCGTGCTTTCTTTTCATTAAAGGAAGAATTGCACTTATGTTTCACTCTAATAAATCTAGACAATCACCCAACCCAGTGCTCAACCCCTCACCTACCCAACCCTACCCATTATTAGGTGGAGGAGCCACCACCATCGTTACTGTTATGTACTTTGAAAATAAATTATTTATCTTTATTTATTTCTTTCAAATTCATTAAAAGTTCTTGTTTGGAGGTAATGAAGTTAATTGGAATGTGGATGGGAAAATGTGATCGGTGAAGGTGGAGGAAATGAGATAGCGGTGGTTGTTCTGAGGCTCACTAGTCAAGACAAATGAG